>NNCF01127836.1:331686-378936 GCA_002313205.1 Laupala kohalensis | reverse complement strand
GGGGGTGTCTCGCAAATTCGGGGGAGGGGTCTTCGTCATAGGTTTCGGTGGGAGGAACCTCTGAATTAAGTACACTAAATTTAGGTTAATTTGAGGTCATAGGGCTGCTAAATGCATGTCAGATATGTGGAATGTATCAAAATTTGAGACTGAATGTCTAGGATGTACATAAATCTTTATATTTATTTAGAAAAATCGTGGACAGCGGAATAATTATGAAGTCTACTGTGAACCATTGATCTTTTATGCAAATCTACAGTTTTATTCCGAGCATGATGAACTTTTGCACAATTGGTCTTCACACAAAGACAAAGAACGCTATATACATTATATTTCAGAAACTCACCCCTATTCTCTATTTTCCACCTTGTAATGCATTGTTTTAGTAATTATTGATGAAATTGTACATATTTGACATTCAAAATAAGAAGGAAAATTAGTATAGAATGCTGCTTAAGTTTACATTAATCCCTTATTGAGATATCATCCCTTGAGATGGCGTGGGAAGGGGATGATTTTTTAAAATTATCGAAAATGTTCATTATTAGTGTCGAATCCATAGTTTTTTGTGTCGATGAGATAAATAGTAATACTCCCAACACCGTTCAAGAAAAAAAGTATTTCCCGTGGGGGTAAGACACACGTACAATCCCTAGAAGTAGAGTGAGATGAAGGTGTGATGTAAAAATACTAGAATACGACAGATACGAGCGTCAGAACCATGGTTCTCGAATCTCTGGATGAACGGAGATATCAATGAATAAACAATTTATTTTCTCATGATACATGGATTCTCTTAGCTACTATTATGTAAATACAAAGTAAAGAAAAACATACAACGTTACATATTAACCGATTTTGGTTTTTAGTGTCATGACATGAGAAAGAAATGCACGAATTAAACTAATTTCCTATACGTTAAAAATGAATATTAAAAGAATTATACATAACTGAAAATGATTTTGGGTAGTAATGCATATTATTTTACGTACTTTGAATATAAAAAATTATAATTATTATTCATATTTGAAATTACGAAAAGAAAAAAACAAAACAATGAAAATTGAGTAATGATCTACTGAAAACACTTGTTAGTACTAAAGTTATTTTTATATTTTCAATACAAAATACAGAAACATATTGATTTGTTAGTGTGAAACCTCTCAGAACCCCTAATATGACAGTTTTATGCATTTATTGTAATATTTTTTAAATATATTTTGATTATATATTAGACGTTACATCTCAGAGGATGGTTTATAGTGGTCGCTAAGTTTTTTGTATATCACTCTTTTTCACTATCAGTCATTGTTATACGAAATACGAATCCTTTTTTAAGGATTCCTAAAAAAAACCGAAAGGCACTAAAATGTTTAGACGATTTCAGTTTTTCCTTTGCAAAATTCGTGATATTGTTTATATATCAAAACGATAATTTTTCTTGATGTATTACACAATTTTATTTGTAAGTCTTTGAACAAACATTAAATTTACAACCAGTAATGTTCGTTTATTTTTAGTAGAAACTTTTAGAGAGCTATTAGGTTCAAAATTGTATTTTTCTTCAACTCTATAAAGTTCATGTTCTCTTAAAATTATACGTGAAAATAAATCAATTAATTAAGAATGTAGGGTGGAGATGTTACTTCCAATTATTATAGAAAAGATCTGTGAGCTTGAAAACACAAAATTTTGACTTTCATTTTTGCTCTTTTGTCCAGCTAGAATCCCATTCTATCCCAGTGTACGGCGCATTGCGTATCGATGTTTAGTGTTGCATTATGTCGTAGAATGGAGTGATACACTCCGATTAACGTAAATGAATTAGCAGGTTAATAGAATCTTGTATTGAGATGTTTTTATTGCAAGACTTCCTAGACTAACGTATTTACTTAAGTTATTTTGTATAAGACAATATTCTATCTCTTATAATTACGTTGTATTTATTGGATAGTATTTTTCTGGGTGTGTTTTCCATAACAAAGAAAATGGAAGATAGTATAAAAAATTCACTGTATGCCACTTTACGTTCTAAACCATTGAAGAATAAGTAATTTACTAGATATTAAGTACCCAATGGTAGTAAAGTAATGAATATTACCTTTACTTATTTTCTGAATAGTTCATTTACGTCGATAAAAAGAATAATTTTGTTCCCTTAACTCGAAAATCACGATATGTTTTCCGACTACAAATATTCTGTTAGTCAGTTGAGCAAGTCCTTAAAAAGAAAACAAGAATGATCAAAGTATAAATAATTTGCATGCTAAATACACGGAATGTTTTTCTAAACTAGAAATTTCTTTACTTTTTCTTATAAATCAAATACACTCTAAAAGTATGAGAGACTATCTCCGTCGTGCGGATCGGGTTCACGAGGGGTGAGAAGTGGCGCGGCACAACGGGGAACTCAGAAACAAACGCGTCGGAGAATTTACTTTTGAGATCTCTGTCCTTCAATTTCATACCCGATTCTCTTTACCTCAATTTATTTTTTATTTTTTAATTGATCTATATTTCCCTATACCCAACAAAGTCATTGTCGGTGTTCTACAACACGTACTAAGATACATACTTCATTCATTCTAAGATTCTAAGAAGTACACTTCATCGTGCCCGCAACTGTTCAATGAATTATTTCAGCTTTTAAAATGCAATATAACATTCCTGTTTCTTTGGTACTACGAGTACAAGAATTTTTGTTGCATTGCATTGCCGCAAATGCGAACCTGTTCCCCTTACGCATGGTGTAAAAAACGCGGTTAAAAGACATGTTCAGTGAAATGATGAAGACTCTTTCACTCTCCTGTCTTTGAATATTTAATGTAATTTTAATTTTTACCAATTTTTGAACTAGAATTTATTCATACGATTATACTACAACATTTATATTTATATTAATTATTGCCATCAATATTCACCGCCTGGCCATATTTTTTAGGATTTACTTACAAATTAGTTTTCTTTCTACCAACATAATACTTAATTACTCTTTTTACTTATCAATTTTAGCTCATATTTTCCGGACATTTGCTTTGATTACTGTTTTCATTATCGTTTTCCCCGCGATATAATTGAATAAAATTGGTTGGTTAATTTTACTTGTTTTGTCATAACATTTAAATGTATTTTGTTAGAATAATTTTACAATTTGAAAAAAGTTTCAATATTTCTAAATTGTCCAGACAAGGAACATTTCTTCCAAAATATTTATGTATGAAAATTAATTTTTACACAGACCTGGTTTCTGTGAAACTAATTGTTTCTATGTAAATTAAATGATACCTGTGAAATTGTTTCCATCCTTGAAGTAACATCATCACTCTCACTCCTGCAGGTACTACCTCCAAAGTCGGCTGAATCCTTGTACCCATCCTACACATTCACCCCAATGCATCGCAACCTCCAGAAGCTTAAGGAAAAGCATTTCCTGGCGATAATCGCGCTTGCGAATCAGCGTAAAGAAAATGGTCTCTCTCCGTGATTTATTTGTACACTTTATTGTCGTTCATTCCGCCCAACTGACTTTTATGGATGTTTTTCTCTTCTGGCGGCGAGCGAATGAACGCGTGGGTGGGTTGGTGCTCTACCGCTGCCACCACGCTTGCGAAGGTCCTCTGTTCCAAGGCTCCCTTCCCAACCCTCTTTTTTCTCATCCTCACCATCTCACGCCCATTGGTTCTATCTAAGAGACTGCCGCGCTACACATGTTGCATTAGAAACAGACGCGTCTTGAGGTGAGACACAAAGGAAAGGTGAGGATGGGGTGGGAAGGAGAAGAGGGGGGGAGGGAAAGGTTGGAGAGAATTTCGTTTTTCCTTTTAGTGCATCGTCCTGAGAGTTTTAACGCCGCAATGTTCGTGACCTTTCGCTACGGAAAACGTGTAAATTGTTCGTCTCTCGAACATTTTACATTCGTTCAGGTGGGTAACATATATCCATGTTATTCGTCGAAGAGTGGATCATGGTGATGGTATTTCAACTGCATCGAACATGTGTAAATACTTTCTAATGTTCGGATAAAAGCAAGTGAAAGAATATAAAGAATGTCACTCAATTGCAATAAACTAAAAATTCGTATAATTGAATATTCTATCTCTTACATTTTTGTACTTCCAGAAACGTATACGAATGTAAACTAATTTAGTATTTTTACTTTCTTATACATATGTTAAATACTTTCTTTTCATCGGTGTATTACTTACAATACGAATAAAATTATCATGAAACTGTAATGAATGAATTTCTTGCAACAAAAATCATTTAAGGTAGGATTGTCCGAATCAAACTGGGATAATATTCTCCGTAGTGATGGTGTGGGGTTCGGGGAGCTTGTTACCGCCTGGGTGAATTGAATGCGAGCTATCGTCACACCAAGCTCCTAGTAATATCAGTGGTAGTGCTAGTGAACATTGGAGTTGGCTGACAACGTAGAAACTGGACCCGTTAATCGAAAACTTTAATTCTATTCTAGTTGTTTGGACTATAGTCAAAATATTTACGAGTTTATTTTAGTTTCATGTTATATAATTTTTTCTCGATATACTACGTATTCTACTTATGAGCTGTAAATTATAATTTTTTTTACTATAGTAGATGAAATTTTAATTTAAAAAAATATTCACTTGACTGTTTGAATTTGATCGCCCATTTAAATTGCCTGTCTCTCAATTTAATAACCATGATCCATATTTTATTGCTAGTTGCTTGAAAACAATAAAACATATTTTATTATCATTACATAAGTGAAAAAAAATTGCCTGAATATAATGCACAAATATGATCTATCACCCAATTTATTCTGTCTACAAAAATCGTACTTCCACATTTCTTTTAATATAAATTGAAACGCGTGGAAAAATTAATTAAAATCTGGAAAACAAGGTTATGGAAAATACATGAGCACATATATGTAAACTTTGATGTCGATATAATTCATCTGTCAACATAATAACAAAATTTAAAATATTTTTATATTGCAGCAATGATGTATTTTGGACTCGATAAAAATGAAATTCCAATCTTTACACAATTCTGTGACATCTCTCTTGACATTGTAACAGAATTCTGTACCTAGTTAAACCTTTCCAAAATGTTTCCTGAAGATCAGAATGGTCCAAAAACTCTATAGATAAATTCAGGGGATATAGCTGATACTGAAGTTATTCAAATGGAGCTGCTAAAATGACGCACAGTCGTACGAAGGGTAGGAATCAGAACCAAATTTTGAATAGAGTCGAAAAAATTTAAAAACGACTCATCACTATTGAATAAGGTGCCATCTGGAACGGATATTTGTCATAAAACGAGGATTTATTCTACAGTCAGTTTGCATGAATTAATTTCGAATACTGGGGAACCAAATCCCATATGTTGATGAAACATGCTATCCTATGCATTCAGTCTCCTACAATTTTTTTCTCACGTACGTTTTCTTACCTGAACCCTTCGCCTCCTCCATTCTTCTTAACGTTGGCCTCAATCCTTTTCCTCCCGCTCCATTTCCCCCCCCCTCAAATCCCCCCATACCCCTCCCACCGCTGCGGGCCGCGGCTCAGCAGAGCGCGGAAGTTTTAAGGGCAGCGATATTTATCCTTCCCTCGATAGACTGCACCCTCGGCCGGTCTTCCCCAAGACGCTTCTTAAGCAAACTCACACGGGCAATTTTTATTAGGGCCGTAGCTTATTCTTCTTTGGAAGGGGTGGTAGGACGAGGTTCTCCACCGGGGCGACTAATTCTCACTCAGGCAATTAGAAACAAGTATTTTAAGAGAAGCATAAATTGTTATCACCCGCGAGACTCGTACATGGGCTAGAGTTTGCGAAATCACCGTCCACTGTCTCACTTCTTGGATTGTAGGCGGCGCCTAAGCACTTTCACGGGAGTTAAAGATCCTTAGAGATCCATATTAATTTTTGTAATGTCTTGATATATATTACTCTTATTATCGTTGGTATTATTAACGAACAGTGTTTGGAGATAAACTCGTACTTAGCCTCTCATCTAATTTTTATCTCGTATCGTTTACTTGGTTAGTGTGTAGTTCTAGTCGTTTTTCTATTTCTTCTGAGATGAGTGACCAGATCTAGCTAACACATAGAGAATATTGAAACTGGGACCATTGATGAATATGCATACAAATTTTCTTACATTTGCCATTGAACGGTAATTAAGGACGGATGAAAATGGGGACGAGTAGAGAAACGAGCCGGGGCCTTCTCCACTGATCGGGATTATTCGCTATACCACCCTTTTGACTTCCACAACTGTACAAAATTTCCATCCAGACGAGTATTATCGAACGATTAATACGGTTTTGTAATAAGATCTTGTCGTGTCGGGTCAATAAACGCGAGCAACAGCGCGCTACAACTTCCGACGACAAGAGTGTATTGTCGCGTTGCCAGGATCGAATGTCTTTCGTGGACGTAGGTCGCGAAATACTGCTTCTAGATGGATTTGTTGCAACATGCGCCGATATAAGGCAAATACGTCGTGAAAACACTCATGAAATTTATCAGCAAAGGACAACTTGCAGTGAATTTCATCATTTGTACCCGTAAGAGTATTTGTGTCCAGAAAATGTTTGAATATACCAGGATGTCAATTTCTACTTTTCACTAAATGTAAATGCTATTAGCGAACAGATTCATCAAAAAAAACAAAAACAAAGAACAAAAAGAAACACAAATTTTCAACTACCGATAAAATAACATTTGTTATGTCATCAACTTGCATAAAAACGTAATCACTTCGATTCTACTCGAGCTTATCTATAAAACAAAGTACGACGCTAAGGCAAAACAAAATGTAGCATTTGATGCGCGCCGAAACACAAGCGAGTTTGAAGTTAAAGCGATGTCGAATGTAGCACTTGTAGCGTATCAGGGGCGCTGTCGCTTACGCAGGACATTTTGCTTTCATTTCATTTAGGCCCAACGGCCACCTCGTCTACTTTGCCTGTGGAATACGACGTTTTCTCTCACACCAACTCCCTGACAACGAGACGGCGAGCGCAGTCTCTACTGTTCACATATTTTCTTAAGGTATAAAATCTTGTCCACATATTCTTCAAATAGTCTATATTTTACTTCCTTAGATATCAATATGTTATCGTTCATGTTTAGCAAATAAAATTTCTTATATCCCTTAATATATGGCTCACGTTCTGAACCATATGTATCACATTCCCATAAGATATGTAATTTTTCTCTATCCTTTCCACAATCACAGAGATCTAAGGACTCTTTCCCTATACGCTTTACATAAGTATGAAAATGACAATGTCATGTTAAGAACTGTACTAGAACCTTAGATGGCATAAACAATTTTCTATGCTTATATGCAAACCGAACATAATCGATATCATTTTCAAAATCAGAAACATTCTTTAGACAGGAGATATAATTTTTAACCCTTTAGAGTAGATTATATATTACAAATAATTTTTTCGAATTCCACAAATAATAATTCATCATACAAGTTCCCGGTTATCGTGTCCATTTTTGTGACATCTCTGTGGCACTCTTCTTTACTCCTTCGTTCCGACCCTGTGACCATTCCAACAAAGTCCCCACCCATGTATCTCCCACGCCTCCCACTGGATCTGGCGGGAAAGAAAGGATTACGGATTTATTCTTAAGCGGAGCAGATCTGCATCTCCAGTCTAATTTGTTTGTCGCCGTAATGAGGGTCCCTCAGGTGGAAAAGGGACTGGCTCTCAGGGACGTGAATTGTGACGTAATCACGAGAAGTGGGTAATGCATGGGTAAGTTCTTTCTAGAGGGAGTGAAGTGGAGCGCTGTTAGGCATAGCTGCGAGATTCAGGAGACTTACTGCGAAAGTAGGATGCCGGAGGTGACTTTCTTTTGTTTTAATGCGATGCTTTAGGAAATCTCTTAGGTTTCAGTAGGTATTTGCCAGTTGTCGAAGAGTAGTTTAAAATGAATAGAATACGTAATACATGGTACGCATCTGCCCAATGCGAATAGTAATATTTATAATAATTATCATAATAGAGTACCTAACTCTATAAATTTAACTGCGTCCCGGTTATGAAGTTTTATTTTTCGAACGACATTTCTTTTCCTTTTATTTTTTAAGATACAGTGCGTGCTGAGGATTGCGTTTGACATACTAAAATACAAATGAGTATTGATGTTTTCAACAAATTTTTCATCAAATTTGTTGCTATCCTTATAAAGCATCTTCTTCTTCATTAACCCAGTTTTTTCCCACTTCATGTGGGGTCGGCGAATGGGGATGGATATATGATGTTACATTTGGTTTTGGCTGGGGAATACTAGGGTGCCGGATGCGGTGATTATGAATGACATGCGAGTCAATGATTATGAGCGAATGTTGTGGTGGAATGATAGGCAGGCGAAACGGGAGGACCCCGAGAAAACCTGCCGCGAACACCTCGAATTTTACTTGAATCGGACCGGGTTTGAACCGGCATCCCCAGAGGTAGAAGGCGACTACGCCACGGTTCGCCCATGTTATCCTTATAAAGAAAGTTAGGTCATAAATGCATGTGAGAATACAATACAAATACTTGTTACAAATATACACGGATTTGCACACCTTTTACAATTGTTGTTACGGAGTAATTTGTTTCTGAAAAGTTTTAATTTTTTTTCGAAAATCTAACGGTCAGAATTTTGAAAAAGTATTTTGAACGTATTCTATCGAAAAATCTCTAAAACATTAATCTAATATTTACCTTTCTATATTTCATATCTTATTTTACTATATATTTTTCATATCTAATTGTGTAGAATATCAATAAAAAACTCCTTGATATTTATTTTTCGAGAAATGGTAAAAAGTAGACGGGAAACAAACTAATTCCACATTTCAATTATTATACAGATAACAATTTACAAACTAAAACATTAATTTCAGTAACTCCGGAGAAAACTGTAAATTTATTATTGCAATATCCTTTGAGCTGAACTGTGGCTAACAATAAATTGCCGCATATTGTTCTATGAATTATGGTTTACTTATACTATGCAGAGGAGATAGATCAAACTTCGATATTTATCTCATATGTACCCCCTCACCTTTACATTGATCATTATTTCATGCTTGTCGAAATCCCTTCAATGTCTCCGCTCACGTAATTATCCCTTCCATCTGTATCGTGACCCATTGCACACCTTCATCATCTGTATCCTCCACCTCCGCCACCATCGCCATCTTTTCCGGTTCCACCGCCATTACCACCTTCGTCGTTCTGCTCCCACCATCATTGCCTGCATTGCCAACGCCTTCGTTACTACAATGCCGTCGGCGAAGCTATTGATTGACAGAGGCGTGGGCACTTCATAAGGGGTTGGGGAATGGCTGGACGGGAAGCAGGACATCGAGGTGGGGGCACATGTGGTGGACCACCACTACTCCGCTTAGACAGATATGATTATGATGGCCTGTTGATATATTTGTCAGTCAATCAATCGGTTCTATTGCCTGCACATTATGATCTGTTGATGTGGTCTCCTGCACGTTTATGCACATTAACGCAATTACACGAAGCAATATAGCTTGCAATCACCTTGTGTCCCTCATGTTTCCCCGCAGCCCCGCATCCAACATCCCTTCGATGTTGGCGCCTGAGGTACAAGCGGCGCTTATATCGTAACTGTGTTTCAATCACTAACCTCGGAAACTACCACCACCTTCAATGCTCTCATTATTACTTCTGTCTCCTTTTACCGCAGCTGTCATAATCATACGCCTCATCAGTATTGAATCAATTCTATAAATCATCTTTCCTGAGCTACCACCACAACTTCGTGACTAATCTCTAGTCCTTCCCCTTCGTCATTCTGTTGGAAAAATGAATAATATTTCTACATCTTTTGACCTTTTTCAAACGTAATTACCATCACATCATACAGTACCTCAAATTTTTTCCAAAAGAAGTAACATTTTTAAGTATTGTAAATGTTGTGTTATAATTGTTTTAAAAAGTTTACCGATTAATTTCTAATTTAATTAGTGCAAAACCACCTATAACCAAGTGTTTGCAGGGTTCAGCATTAATCATTATTTTATCATTAATAATGCGTTATTAAACGAAAACTGAAATGGTTGTGATCTGGAATAGCCTTATAATTGGATAGCTCGTGTCGTCAATTACCAAGAGACAATATTTTATCAAATTTTTATTATATCAAATCGTTATCAAATACAGTCGTACGTTCAAATTGAACTATTTCTTTCTTGTATAATAATTGGAGCTACATATTCACTTATAAAAATATCTTAACCCTAATATTGGGCAGAGTGCACCACAGAACGTTCGGTGCCCCATCGTCACGAACAAAAATTAGGAACTTCCCTATTACTTCATCGCAATCAGTGGTGTCCCTATCTCACACCAATACATGTTTCCTCTCTCACCATCGCAACTCCATCGGCTTTACGTCGTTCACCTCCGGCTGCTCATAGAACATAACACAACACATCCTCCTCCTCCCCTACCGATTCTCATCCCCCGAGGCGTGCCTCCCGGCGTGGCAAATCCTGCTGCTCATTACAACAAGGTTACACTATAACCTGCGCAAGAAATTGAATCTGCGCGTTAGGGTCTGACACGGTGCGGAAGATGGGTCCATCAGACCCAGTGAGAGAGGAATTCTATTCCCAGTGGCAGCATGTGTGTTACGGTAGCGATGCCAGAGCAACCAGAGAGTGTAGTTGGCGTGAAAAACATGTGTACATCATGTTTTGTAATAGACAATAAACATCATATATGGAGATGAATTTTGTACGTATGAATAATTGTCTATTTTGAAAATCTGTATTAACACCGTAACGGCAAAAACTAAATGTTGGTATTCTCAGACGTATTTGCGGATATGTTAGTCGTCAATATGTCAAATTTTTATTTGTACCTCGAAAACGCGTTACAACAGCTGTAAAATTTCAGAATTCATTGATTCAGAACAGCAGGTCAATACTTATACATCCGCAATTATTCCATGATTCACGATTTCGTACGTATACATCAGACGTTAATATTTCCCAAAGATACGTTTTGTTAGGAAAGAGACTGGTACCAATGTTTTTCATTTTTCCACTAATGAAGTAATTTTGGACGCATCACTTTNCAGGTCAATACTTATACATCCGCAATTATTCCATGATTCACGATTTCGTACGTATACATCAGACGTTAATATTTCCCAAAGATACGTTCTCTTGTTAGGAAAGAGACTGGTACCAATGTTTTTCATTTTTCCACTAATGAAGTAATTTTGGACGCATCACTTTCGTAATAAAACTTTCAAATCGAAGAATGAAGTAAATAAGATACAAGGTTGTCGTGGTTTGTACTGTGAAATACATCGTAAGAAACATGACCTTAGTTAGATATACCGCAATACTCTCCTGCATTGCTGGTTTGCCTAAACTCGAACATAAATGGGAAATTTTGAACTTAACGAACTTCAAGCAGAACTCCAACCTGCATCCCTAGACTTCCAGGTACAATGATTTCATAATTGGCGAAAGTTGGTGTACGATCAAATAAATGGAACTGTTACTAATATTCTAACTTTGTTTATGATCTTACTTTATCATGATTTAACGTCCATAGAATTTTTTTTTAATCATTTGGAGGACAGTTGTTCCGGGAAACTTAGTGACTTTTTATTTTTTCATTCAATATTCTTTAAAAAGTGTAAAAGATTACTTTTGTAAATTTCTCTAATTTCTTTCGGTATAGACCTCATAAATAACATTAATATATGATAACTGACGAATTACACTTTTCATCAACAATTTATTTTCTTTGGATTTTATTTCTCTTCGCTTTGCTCGCAGGGGGTTTTTACGGACCCCCCAATTGAGACCCTTGCTAAGGGCCTTAATTTTATGATATTACGTTCGATTCAATAATCGTTTCACAATATATTCAATCCTTTACGTACAAATTATTGTGTATTTTTCATTAACACAAAAGTTTGATGAATTAAGTTTTTACGAAATGTATGTATAGCACATTCAAAACCTGTTGGAGGGCTAACATCATTCAATATATTTATTTTTCGTTATGAATCTTCTGGAAGTAGTGTGATGAAAAAATAGAAACATTGATAACTGTACCTAGAAAATTAGGTGAAAATTTAAGAACATATCTCGATAAACAAATATATTTCCATACATCCATACCAAAATATTGCTTTTACTTCGCATTTGACGAATATACATGATTTTTATGATTAAAAACTACTTATATATCGTAAGAATCGCAAATATATATATTTTTGAACGTAACTTATTAATTTGAATAATGTTCTGTAGACTGAATAAAAATACTCATATATTTCCATCGGGAGCGAACTCTCGATCTCCTGATATTTATGCTCTTTCCTTACCCCTTCACAGTAAAGTTACGGATTAAGAAAAGTGTCAGTTCCTATAATATTTTTAAACGTTATTTTAATTTCCAATTATTTTTTCAAATTTAAATTATTTTGCCTGATATTACGTCATAAACCAGTTTTACAAACTTGAAAATTAAATACGTTTTTATGGAATGATGTAGAAGTATCTTATAATTCTGATACATCAGTCAGTATACGGGCTTATATATACAGGAATTGTTGAAATTTTGGTCATAAATAGTCATCAGCGGAATTAAGTCAACATAAATATTTGAAAAAATGATGAATGTTAGAAATGTGAGAAAAAGAGTATTTTTGTGATATGAATAAAATTGCTTCTTATAAGTTAAAAAGCATTAAAACACAGTTCCAATTTGAGAAGAGTATATTATAAAGAGTATAAGAGTATATACGCCACGTCAGGTAATCATAGCCTCTTGATGTCAGACGAGAAGTGTGCGTCATATAAATTGTTCCTCGTGTTGTTGTGGTGTTTTTCCCAAAAAGAGAAATATCTATCAATTGCCAGATGGTTAGAGAAGAATAGATGTTTACATATAAAAGTTGACTCAAGAAAAAAGATGAATATACTTTTGAATAAAAATTGCTTTTTTTACAAGGTATCTTTTTTAATTTTTTATTTTTACCCGATGATTTTCATTTCTTCAGGTAATACCCATATAGATTCTTTACGCTCCAATTCTTTGTAAGGTTTTCTTGAGAAATATTTTTAAACTACAACAATGGCATCAAATATTTTTTATGATGGTTCTATTTATTAGTCCTATAATGCATGTTACAATGATTCTATTTTTTAAATTTGTTACAAAGACAATATAAACTTGTACACTGATAACTGAATTAAGTTGTCCCCAACCAATATATTTTATTTAATTGTAATAATAAATGTAATTAGAAATATAAATTGTTCTTACTAAGTTATAGGTGATGAATCATGTGATATTTACTTTGCCTTCCTTGTAGTAATGTTATATAAATTTATTCGTAATGCAGTGACATACCCGACTATCATTTCCAAGACATGCCGTACAACTTGGAAATACTGGAAACAACTGGACAAGTGGTCTTATGAGGGANTCTTACTAAGTTATAGGTGATGAATCATGTGATATTTACTTTGCCTTCCTTGTAGTAATGTTATATAAATTTATTCGTAATGCAGTGAAATACCCGACTATCATTTCCAAGACATGCCGTACAACTTGGAAATACTGGAAACAACTGGACAAGTGGTCTTATGAGGATCACTGACGGCTGTGCTAGCGTCGACTAGACGAGTGAATGGTAAGTAACTCCAGACTTCTGCAGTGTTGCCAAGAAGATGTAGCACGGTTTGGAAATGTTAGTTTACTATGGCAGTCCTCGTCCATACACTGAATAAGTAAGTAAATAGGGTGGGTTTTTTGAATCTACGTGTATTTCAACTAGACACCTACCAATTAAATGTTTATCGCATTAATTAAATTGTTTTGGTTCATATTCAAGTCTATTCAAACTGTTTGTGGGTTAATACNAGAGACAGGTACAGTATTGTTATCATTCCAGATTCTGTCCTTCGAGTTTGTAGATAGACACGAGTTAGTTGTCCAAGTGTCCACGTCTTTTCATGATCTGGTCTTACTTTAAATCGTTTTGTCTATGTTTGATGTTGTTATTATTATGGAGATATATGTCTGTTGGTGAAATTTTATGTTTCCAGATTTGAAAGTAGATGTTTTGGAATTAATACTGTTGTAAATATATGGATTTGGACAAGTGCACTTTAACATTTACGTGTTAGTAAAAAATCTCTCAGTCCCGTGGGGTCTTCATATGATACGTCATGGACATACAACTGACCTGGACTGAAGTAAATCTGGCAGCGATGGATATATCCCTGTCGATTCGTCACTCATCGCAGAGGGAGAACACAACCGTGACACATGCTGAGTAACATGTCAAGGGCGTGTCCATGCATCGAAGTCCGGTCCACCCTCGCGACGTCCTTCCATCCCTTCTGCTTCGCACCTCTGCCTGATGGGGTATTCTTCCTCTACTAATGTTCAGTCAAGGTTTATTCCATAATATGCCTCAGCATAGACATTTCCACCTTGTTTTCACTCAACATTCAAAGGAGCGTAAAATCGATGTTGAAATTCCGGTATTAATTTCCCAATGAGATGATACAAATATGGTTATCCAATTCTTTCGTGGAGAGCCACAAAAAATCTTACTTCAAATTATCTTTTAACTTATTATTTCATTTTTCACATATTAATTTTGAATAAACAATGTACGTTTCAGAAAAATATATTTTCATATATTGAAATATAATTGTAATACATTTTCCAAAGTATTTTTCTTAAGAATTCTGTTACAGCTTCATCTTTTACTTCCATGAATGCTTAAAAGGCAGAAACATTCCACTATGGAAACGCAATCATTATTATATAATTCCTTGTGATATTTGAACGTAAAGACAGGTTTGTGTATCCTCTGTACACAATAACGTGAACTTCGTAATTCCCTCTGTTTTTCTGTGGGTAATGAAACTCATGAAAAGCTTGGGCCGATAACTCCTTATAGAAGAGCTTGTATTTATTGCACAGAACATTCTCTTGTTTATAAAACAATTTTAAACGATTTTAAACATTAGATGAACGAAGTACATTTTTGAGTACTCCAAAATATTCTCCATACTTGGCTTATATTTATTTAATACAAGAAAAAAGTGCACTAAAATATTTAAATTGTGATATGCGACAGGGATGGTCCAATGGGAGCTCTTCGCTTCCATGATTCCGCAGAGCAGTTGAATGCGGGTTCTAACCATGCTCGGCGTTTTCCTTCATAAATATCGGTTCGGTACCATATCCCAGCAACTCAACGTCTCTCCTTCCCAATTCTCTCACCCAAGGTGTAAAAGCAGGCCTCATGGCCTGGATCTCTCCAAGAAGACATGTAATAATATACTGGAGAAATATCCAATAACTGAACTGATTTTATAAGGAATAAAGAAATGTTGACAACATTAGAAGATAGTTATTGATGCCAATTGATGAAAGGGTGTTGCTCTGAATTGCAAGACGAAGGCCATGTAAGTTGAATGAATTATTTATATGAAAGAACTAAAATAACACATTATGGATTCAAATTCATTGGGAGTACTAGTTACGATTCGTTACAAACCGAACGCCAAACACGTTGAAAATAGTTTTTTTTCTTCGTAATATCTAAGATTTCATTGTACTATTATTTTGTATTCAAATACATCTCAAATCTTGGTTTACGTGTAATTTTCTTTCGAAGATTATCACGAAGAAATATTTTCCATAGATTTCGCATTTTCTGTAAACTAGTATAAACTGGAAATCCAAATGTTCGTGATGTGGACTTTGGAAAGATCCTTTGTAAATAACTGAAAGCTATTTTGACTGGTCTTATCCTAAAATTATTTAGTCCTTCGTCTATGAGTGATGATTCATTGTCTGTTGTTACTCTTTACATCTCTGTTTCTGTCCAATAATTAAGATGCTGATGTTAAATCGTAAACCGTTCCATATTTGTCGTCTCCGTCAATTCTAATACCCCAGTGCCCCTATGTTGCCAGACACGGGTGGACCTGGGACGACCGAAGAAGGAAGAAAAGAAGCAATGAACATAACTACATCCGTGTATAATAATCAGGAAGAACATAACAGTGCAGTGACAACAAAAGAGTCAAAATTACATCTTTGCCTCTGTCGAATAATTAAGACTCTGATGTTTAAACATAAACCATTCCAAATCATGTTATATGAGTATGGGACGTGGTCGTCGGACAATTACTATTTGAAACAGTACTTTTACACATATCTCGTTTTCGTTTCATTTCTATCCTCTTTACTGGGCGCTCCTCCGATCTGAGTATAAGAGCGAAAAATATCCCATTCCGTAACTCCTAATATTTCTTCAAGCTATTACATCTCGGCTTTCCATCCTCGAGTTTCGTGAATGCTCGCGATGGATCCTTCGTCCACTGTAACCTCCTCCCTCTCCCCGTCTGTGTTGCTCTCCGTCCTGGAGCTTGTCGGCAATAAAGAAGCGATCGATGGCATCTGATAGCGAGGGCGTCGTGCAAATGGGAGCACTTAGGCGTCAGCTTCGCCATTCTGCCCCCTCCCTTGACTCACCCGTCGCCGTCCAAGCAGTTGTGGCCGATGACCGTAATGCCGCTGACGTATGACGCCCCCGGCCTTCGCCGACACCGTCACCATCACCGTTGCCCCAGGCGACGCGTCATCCTGCATCGAGGGGATCTCGCTTTGTGATGCTCCTCTGGAGATTGACATAATCTGTGTCTGGCATTGGGAACAGGTTGTGTGTGCTTTGGTTTGTTTGTTGAACGATCTGAATTTCGTTAACATTAACTCTGTAGCACCATTTTGGATCAAGATTTTCTCCAGTTTTTTCTTCGGATAGAGGCAGATTTTATATGTAGACAGTCTAGGTTCCTGTATAGAAGCTGTAGTCTCATTAATACTATTGTTGAGTAATAACAATCCAATTTTGAGTCATTTTAATATTCACCATTTATTAGCAATATTTTCCAAATAATGTAAAGAAATGATTACAGTACGTATTTGTTAAATTACTTTTTTGTATTCTCAGAAATATAAATTAGTTTATATTGTGTTGATTTAATCAGTAGCTATCTATTTTCATTCTTATCTTTGGAAAACCCATGCCATAATTTTTCTTTGGGATACAGAAATGATAAATCTAACACACCCTTGATCGGAATTGATGGGATGGTCCTTGCTTGCTTCTTCTTCTGGAGAGTAAACAAGTTTATAGTTCTCCATGTGGTCATTTTATGACAACACAGTTTATAACTGATTTCTTGACATTAAACATAGAAAATGTTTAGAGAATACTAAATCTGATGTGATTTGTGTTGTAAAATTGTTTTTTTAGCGTCAAAGTTTAATACAGTATGGATTTGGACCAAAGTTATTCCCTCCTGATTGGAACCGATGAATATAATCCTCTCTGAATCAAGAAAAACACGTGATAAAATTCCAGTGAAATTTTCATCTAGTATGTCAATCTTAGATTGACTCCCATAAGGTCGAATAATAAGCCTATCAAGGAACTTAACTTTTAAGATCCAAGGGAGTGAAGGAGTGAAGGAATGAAGTAAAGTGATAACCGAGAGGTGACTGTTATTTCCGCTTCTATCGAGAAAAAAAGTGGCAGAACATCGGCGAAACTATCTGCAATACTATACAGCAAAAAATTCAATCTCCACCATCAAGGGTTGACCGTATATCTACTTATTTAATTACCGATTCAGCACATCTACCGACACACAAATACCACCTATAATGACGTGGTAACATGGAATATTGTTATAAACATTCCATTCATGTTAATGAATCACATCCGTCTCCAAGTTTATAAATTTCTACTTCTATGTTTGAGGTAGTAATTCCTGACTTAGGTATTGGAAAGTTGATTGCATTACTAATATATTTAATTTCAATAATAAATTTATCTAACCAAGTAGAAAAACTATTTTAAAGGCAACCAAACGATAAATATTTCTCAAACTATTTACTCGATGGCTGAAATTTTGACTTAAAGATTTAGGTCAGATATTTATTCAGTTGATATTTCTAATATCAATTGATGGACTTTCTGATATTGGAGCATACATTTATTTCGGGCAGAAGTTGAAGATAGAATGTTCCGTGATACTTGGTTAAATGGTAACTATTTATTTCCAGTTTGGATACAAAATACAAACACGCTTCCGGAAGTAGCATAATGACCACATGAGGCAGATTATTCGGAAGAAGAAAATTTCCTTTCATTGAAAATTTATTTGATCAATACTACCTCAAAACTTTTTTAAAATATCACCGAAACGTTAGTGGAAAATAAAAAGGGCATGATTCAATTTATTAAAAAGTGTATTTAATTCAAAAAGAAAAATGTTTGTCAATGAAGTGCATTGAAGTTCTTATGGACCTCTATAATCACTTTATTTTTGTTGTTTAGGTTGTATCTCTCCAATTAACCAGTACTAGAATCTGGATTTACCAACGTATTACGTCAAAGGAAGTATTCTTTAAAATAAGCAATTCATTTTTACTCACAGTGATCACTTTATATCTTAAGTACACTCCACGTTTTTCTTTAACGTTTAATTGTTTATAGAAGAAACTAAGATTATTTTACCTTCCAACATACTATACAGCCCAGTATGAGATCTCGAGACGTTAAAGCCAAGAATCCATCCATAAAAATATAAATACGACCTTCCTATTGAACATGAGGAACGACGTCATAAGCGTAATGATATTCGTGACAGCATCGGTGAGCCAGACCCATCAGACGCAGCCTTCACTCACACAGCGTGTGCTCCAGTATGTTAGGAGTCTCAGTGATATCATCAGTTAGAGAAACGCCGGTCAATAAGCATTGCATCCCATGCCCGTTTCCAAGATAAATCACACAGATGGCACATGGTAGAGGCAATCCGAAGCTTGGAAATCGCTTGTACCGGCTCCACATCGCCTCCTCCACAACTCACATCTCCCGTTCTCCGTCTACGTTAACTGTCACTCCTTCTCCCGATACTGCTTCTTCCTCCTACGATCTCTCCCATCGAACAGATCTCTATCACTCCGGCGTCTACCTCCTCTATATCCACCTCCATCTCATTACGTCCCGCTGCCGCTGCGCCGCTTCGTACAGTCATCTTTCTCTCCCACCGACACCGACGCCGTCTGGCGAGATGATCTGGAGGCGGTCATCATGCGTTACGGGAGGCTTTGGATCACTTTGGATTGCTGGCGTCCGTATCCGTTCGCGGACGCCCTCATCCATCGAATGCCACGGATGGGATGTCCTCCTCCCTCCCACCCCCATGGGAATACCCCTTCTCTGAAGTGCTCCCGATTCCAAATGCTGCTACTGCTACTGCTTACGCCAGTAATGGAGAATTTCGACGAGCGTCAGGGATCACTCCGAAACGTCTACTGGTCGCCCGATGTATTTTATTGAGGCTATGTTGAGATTTATATTCATCGCAATCGTTTGACGGTTGGAATGCTATATTTTCAATGTACAATGTTTTTGTTTATTTTAAAACTGATTTTTATTGCAAGCATCATCAGTGTGTGGCGTGTTTGGAAATTTTTACCCACAAAACATTGGAATTATTGCAATTACGCATAGAGACGAAAAAGGTTATTTTAAGCAGATGGCATTTATGTATTGTTCTTAATATGTTCTTGATTGAAATACCGTCTCTTCTAATTTGCTAATTTATTTCGTGTGACGGATTTAAAATGCTTGATTATGAATTAAGTAATAGAACGCAATATATACTATAAGTATAAATAACAAATAAAAATAACTTTTATTTATTTAATTTGATTAGGAAGGATGACGGATATTACTTTAAAAAACAAAACGCTCATTCTAAATGTTCCGTACTCATTATAAGGTAAATGTTTTAAGGCTCTTTTTTATCTTATAATTTTGTTGTTTCTCCTTTTGATCGACATAGTAATACTGCAATTTTGATACATTGGTAAGAACTGGAATGTTTACCGACTTGTCGCCTCGCGATTGGAATTATAATTACGAAGACATTTGCGACCCTGTCGAAATGAACGGATACACCAGTGTCGCTGTAAGTTTGGGGACGAGCGGGCGCCGTAACGAAGACGGCGACGAGGGAGGTTGTCGCGACGACGTTGGCTTGCAACGGATGCGGCGAGGGGGAGACAGCGCCAGAGGATGGCGGATTCTACACTGCCGCAGGAAATTAGGCAGAAGAGTTGTGGGTGCCGGCGAACGATGATAAGTCGCGTCGACGGTCGCCCGCGATACTGCTCCGAGACGCACACAGGGCATCCCGCTGAACCAGCCTCCCACAAATCTCGCCATTTCCTGCGTCCGGAGCAATGCTCTACCCCCTTCCCCGTCACTGCACCATTCCCCCTTTCCCGCACCGAGTCCTCCGTAACTTCTTCCCACGCCGTGAGGAGCGCCACCGTCACCATAGACGAAGACAATACACGAGCGCCATTCGCCTTATCGCTGATGAGCTGTGAGTTCAGAGGAGGAAAGGAGGTTTAATTCTTTCGCTAAAAGCTTGATCTCCGTGGGTTGTTCCGTGGAATATACCAGAGATGGAGGATATATTTTTATCTGAATGGGTATCTTCTAATTATGAAACTTCTGATGCAGGAGAATGATGGAAGCATATAAATAAATTTCTCTAGAAATAATTAAAATACCTTGGTGTTAAGTGAGAATGATACAAATGTTACCGTATTTCATGAAAGTACTATCCAGATAATGGCAATGAGTATGGGAGAGATGTTTTAGGAAAGATATGAATACATGAATTCATCCGGTTTATAGTCCCCAAAATGTATCTTTGCTCGAAAAATGACTTTTCATTCATATCTGTCTGTTCATTACATTTTTATGATATATTCTGTAGATTCCTGCTATTTCTATTTGTGCTCTTGATATTCTATTCACAAAACTTCGTGAAACGCATGAAACGGCTGGGAACAGGACAATTCAAACTCCAGGGCGACGTTGGATAAGTTCTGCCAGTCAATATGAAATACAGAAGTCGTTGAACGAGTATGTTGTTGCCTTGATTCACATGTCCTCCTAAACCACTAGACCTAATGAAACCCAACCGAGGAAGATTTATTTACTCATTAAATAAAAATTAGTTAGTCATCTCTATCTCAATCACTGCGAGAGGGGGAAGAGAGCAATGTTTAAAACTTATATTGTTTAACATTTTTACAAAGCCATAAAAAGAAAAACGGAAGATTGAAGAGCGCATTTAATGACAAGAAGATCATAACATGGAATAATGTTATCATTATCCAGGCATATTTAGAAACAAATAGCCTTAGATAAGGATCAATAATACGAAAAAACAAAGGTCGTTGCTACATATTACGACGAGGAAGTNATCATTTTCCAGGCATATTTAGAGACAAATAGCCTTAGATAAGGATCAATAATACGAAAAAACAAAGGTCGTTGCTACATATTACGACGAGGAAGTGTTTGTTATTTCCACCTTCATCCGTCTATCTGTAAAATATTTTACGTGTTCCAAGTGATTAAATACGTATTTTAAACAGCATTCTGAACTAGTATTTTGTCTTTGCTACCGTGGGATTCAAGTTATCACTTGGTAGTATGGGACAATATATTTCGGTCTCTGATCGATTCCAGGCTTTTTAATCACTGCAAACGAGTTGCAAAGTGAAATTTTAGTAACTCACCACGAAAATCGAACTTTGAGTTATTTCATATGCAACTCAAGAAAAGACTTTATTCCTCGATGACGAATTTCATATGTGAGCTGAAAAGTCAAGGAATTATTAATATTATAATTAAACAACAATGTAATAAAATCATTTTTTCAAAGTGTATGAAATGGAAATAATAAATCTCATGTACTGTAGAGAGATTCAACATTTCAATAAAATTGATTGTCATACAATTATTGATGTGCTTGTTTAGATACTCTGGTGATAAAAAACATTACGAATCCTAGCGCATCACTGTCATGTCAGGGAGTGCACGCGTCGACAGGGATAGAACATAAAACGTGAGGGGATAGTAAATAGAGGACGGGATAAAGAGCGGGAGGCTCACGGACGGTCGGATGTAGACGAGTGTGTCGACAGGTGATTGACAGGTGAGTCAATAGCCCTCAGTGGCGGTCATGTTACTCGATTTATTGGCTGGACGCTCTCCCCCCGCGACCCCCTTATCTACAGCGATAGGTCCTCCACTCCTGGTGAAAACCATCGAACACTGCTGCACACGAACCCTCGTCCATGTGGCGGGTAAAAGGGCGCTTGGAGATCCAATGAAATTAGTTTGCACAGGTTGAATTTCAGGGTTTCATTTCTGATCTCTATAGACGCTTCACATGGCTCAATAGTCCTGTAACTGAATATGTTCCTGATCGATATTCTCAAGAGTGTTCTTTACCCTCGTTTGTTGATATAGAAAAAACAAAATAATTCTTCTAAACATTCTCATTCGTAAGAAAACTTGTGCATATTTTTACATGTACTATGCTGTAATTATGGTATCATTTTTCAATAATGTTCAAATCTTGTTTCATCGGGGCTTGAGATCAAATACCTTGAGATATTTTCGGTGTTGTGTGTATGAGAGCTTCGTAACACGTTATTAATTTACTGAGAAGTTTAAATTTATAATTTTTTACATAAGATAAGTTTATAGAAGCTTATTTAATTTATCTTCCAACACTTATTGTTATTGTTTAGCTCTTAATAGTTTAAGATAATAATACGTTTTTAATATTAATACCCGTTTTTTATGACTACGAACACATATAAAACTGGGTAAACGTGTTCTTGAACTCTGTTAAAGAATGTAATGTTAAGAGTTCAAATGTATTGAATTCCCACCCTGTGTAAAAATGAATTACCTATGAAAATCTTTGATGACAACAGAATATTGTAAAAACACAAATAAGAAATGAGATATTAATATAAGTATTTAAATAACATAAAAAATATACAAACACTATCTTCAGTTATGACCCATTGATCTAACATTTAATACTGCGTGACTAATATTGGCGACAATGATAAAGTTTAATTTCAGATTGAGTTGAGCTTTGCCGTAAGTCTCAACAATGATCTTCACAAAGTTCTCTATTGTGAAATTTTTTCACAGTAATTTGAAATTTCATAATGCACAGAGTAACATCGTATCGCCTGAAACATCTATTTGATACGAATTGAGCTTTCTATCATTTTTCTTTTCCGTACCTTATTTTTCAAGTGTTTACTACCTTGTATACAATTTATCAAAAAAGAGAAAAAAAGTTTGGAGTAGCATACTTATAACCTATTGGGATTTAAAATATTTTCCTTTTCCCAGGGTTCAATTCCATTTATTGTAAGGCAAGGACGATTGGTGTACCATGTTTTATACAACAATCTCGTATATCTTTGCGTTCATTCGTTTTTACGTTTTCCCTTTGCTGATTCTTTTAAATATTTATAGGAGATTATACAAAAAGCTTAAATGTAATGTAATCTTCAAATAGAGTTTCATTTGTTACCCAGTTTTTTTTCACAGGAATTTTACTGCAGAAAAAAAATGTTTCCAAATATTCCACAAAAAGTAAATACATAATGAAAAAATATTTCATAAAGGTATGTAGTGAAAGTGATGTCTTTTTTTTCTTTTTAGAAAATAATAGAATGACATTACTTTAGAAATAATTCCCAGAAGCTATTATTTTCACTTCTGCTTTATCAACAATCTTAGGTGTTTAGATACTTGTAACTTGAATATTATATCATCTGTTTTGTAGTCATTTTTAATATTCTTTGCACCGTCATCTCAATTTTGGAATTGTTTTAATTTTGTCTTCGATGAGAGAAAAACGTATTTTCCAGTGTTATGATCTCTGACTCTGTTATGATATCCAAACATTTCATTTTTCTGGCTATATTCATCAAATATTTTATTCATTCATTGTTACAATAGAGATGAATTGAAGTTAATTTAAATTTTCTTTCCCTACAAAAGTAAAAATCAGAACCATATTAGAAATATATTCCTCGTTCTTTTCGTGATACCACAGTCCCACATCACTACTCTTCACCTCCAGCCGTGTTGGACGACAATCTGACCCCTCCCCCCTGCCACGCACCACCCACACGGTATTCAATATTTGTGAGTGACGCTGTCATTCACAGTGATTCATCGCCCGTGTTAATTAACCGGTGGCAGCGGGAGCTGTGCGTCGCACAATGAAAGACACGACTTGTGAAGCCTAAATAGTGCATATATCTCTGGAAATTAGTAAATTTTTCGTTTTGGTATATCATTAGGTAGCGTTCCTGTAATGAGATGAAGCCATAATATCTCCTCTGGTGATATTCTTTGCTCTTTTCACGCTATCGTTAAAATCGAATGACAAAGTGACAACATGCAGGGGAAGAAATATTTAAACGAATGTTACATGACCAAGTATGATTATGCTATGCTATTTTGGTCACAAACTCACGTATTGATGGAAATACTTTAATTTTAGAGGTATATGAAAATAAACATTCGTAATATACGTGATGAAGTGGTGCTCTTATTNTATATGAAAATAAACATTCGTAATATACGTGATGAAGTGGTGCTCTTATTTGTATTTCACGAGAATAATAATCAAAATAATTGTCATGTACTTCTGGTTCTCGCTTTTGTTCTTTTTGGAACGAATTCTTTTATTGAATTTTAACGAGAAAATTAAATTTAGAAAAATCGTTGGTCATATCATTTGTACGTGTGGTATCGACATTTCTAGTGAGGTGCTGCCCCAAGCGGAAATATTCGGTAGCACTTCCTCCCTTGAAGTAAAGGGCACACTATACACATTCTACTATTCAATGAATCTGGCATAATTGAAATATTTCCATTTATTTCCTTCTTCATTATGTTACTGAAGGTAAAAGGGATCAAGTAAATAAACGGGAAAATAAAATGTAGATAAAATTGGTAAAATAATATCACAAGGAATAAGGTCTTGGAGGAATCAGTTTCAAAATATACGAAAGATATCCAGAATATATATTTCATTTGAATGAAATTTTATAGTAGACTGAAGTCCTCTAAGCTCAAATAGGACATAATTAAATTTTTGTGAGTTGAGAATATAAGTGGAATAAATTAAATGTTTGAATGTACTTAATGTTTACATTTACTATGTAGCTATATCACTAATATAGAAGATATTATCCGGGAAAGATGCTTTGCGGCTCTTTATTCTTTCCCTATATTTTGTAAAAAATTAATTCGGTCTATCATTATTGTGATTAGTTTTCTGCGTCAGCTACATTTAATTAAACATAAATTTAATTTTAAGAATACATGTTAACTCTCAAATGATTTGCCTTTATATTGTGGGTACATCCAATGTGTCATCAGAGATACTTCACAATAGCCTATGTGGAATACTTTAAAGGCTAGTATTTCAATTAGATGGTACATGAACTTGTTATAAATGTTTCTTGATCTAAAAATAAGAGATTCTTAACCTATCAAATAATAGAATGTAAGATGACAATACATTATGTGAATATGTCATATCTTTGAAATCAATGGAAATAAATATATATTTCTACGTAGCTGGCATAAAAATAATATATAAGGATAGTCTTTGTGAGCGATAAATCTAGACGATAAAAAATGACGCAACAGTGAAAATCATTGACATCTTTCAGAATTTTTTTAAGGGCAGCTTTCATAACTCCAGAACTTTTCAGAACTTTTTCAAGAAAGTGTAATGAATATGTTAGATCCTTGAGCTGAAGTATTGGAATATGAAGTATTGGAAAGAACAAATACTTAAGTTGAGAGCAATTAACCCATGTTAAAAATAGTTATTGTCTGGAGGTGCCTATGTTTTGCAGAGAATACTATATTAAGGTTTGATTATGATATTATTTCGCGAGGTTCGAGGTAACTGGCATTGCGCTGGGGCTTCCATCCCTCGAGTAATGGAGCGACGTCACTTCCATATAACTTGCGCGATGAATCAAGTTACTTATGTAGAAATAAGAATTAGAAGGGGTATATTATAAGTTGGTAAGTTTATGTTGGAGAACTGCACTCTTATAACATAAATGCATTGTCTATTAAGATTCAAACGAATATTGCTACTTGGATTGAATCGAGGATGTATTTCCGCTGTGAGCCACATTTGAGAAATTTGAAACCACAGAAAACTTCTCGGAATATCAGGACGTCTTTGCAAGAAACCAATAAAATATCGTTTTATTTAATCACCTTCAATTTTTTTATATTTTTATTGATTACACATAGAATTTACAACTATCGTACAAAAACAATGAACGAACTTGGTCCTCTCTCCTCAGTCACTCAGCACTTTTTTATATTTCTTTATTTCCAACGTTAACAATATATATACACTGTAATGTCCTTCTCGAAGACTGCGCCATATTGTTGCGTTTGTTGGAAAACAAGCCCGTCCCCTGGAGACGGTGGGCACATATGTTCTGCCATGTGTCTGCTGGTGTTATATGTCCCTTTACCCTTTATTTAGCAGATCTCTTGTCTCACATACTTTATCAACTAATTCCCTGAAAGTCTCGTATAATTTTTGTTGTCCATGATCTGTGGGTAATATGTTCTTCGTTCTTCATCATAACATGTTCTGCATTTTCATCTTTTCTTCCGCACATGCACTTTGCTTCATCCTTTGTTTTTATTCGTACTAAATGATCCTTATAATTACCATATTCCGTAATAATTTACAGCACAACGTTAGTTGGTTTAAACCACTGCTCGGTTTTTGGTGGTAAGTTAAGTTTGGTGTGAACTTAGAAACACGTCTGCCTTTCTCGGTCGTGTCCCGCCTTATTTGCCATGATTTCATTAAGTTTCCCATGATCCTATCTGTAATTTTTCTTCTATTCTTCTAATAATTTCATTGTCAATTTGCACTTGCCCTTCTTGCTTCATCCAATACCTTAATTGTGTTTATGAATGACAAATAACTATATTTTACTACACAACTTGGTGAAACGGAGAAGTGATCAATATTATAATTCTTTATATGGTTTCTGTTTTCTTTAAATGATCTGTCGTTGCGTAATACTATATAATTTCATTTATGACATAGTACTAATATACTACATATTTCTGTTAACATCTGATGAAGGGCAAAAACCTTGTATAGTAACATTAAGTTAATTGTGTTGAAGAGCGTTAAATTTTATAACCTAATAATATAACAATTAGAAACGTAAGACACTACTATTGTCAATAATGTCTAATATAATTCTTTAAATTATGCTGAACGAGTAATTTCGTAGATGAACTCATTTTCTTTGAACCCCGGTGGTTGATCTTCCTTCGTGGACTGAGCTTCTTGTCGGTGTCTGTCGATGCCCTGGAGGACGGGTACGGACATCGGCGACGGCGCCGATAAATCCGACGAGAGCCCTACGATTAGCGGCGCGTCGCGGCTTATGGTGCGATTCATGGAGGAGGGTAACTCACCCACCCCTTCAATCCTCTCATCCACCTTCAAACACCTTCCTCTCTCCTCCGTTATGTGACCTTGTTCGCAATGGAAGACACCATCCATCTGCTTTGACTTCTTCAGAAGGAACTAGTTTAAGGATATTTGCCTCAGTGGTAACCATCTAGGATATTAAACGCAAGGAACTGATTCGAATTATAACAACTTAATAACCAAGTTTTATTAAATATCTTAAAATAATTAAAACCAATCCTTTTTTAAATCTTTCTTTTTTAATAAGTCAGAACTTGTCATAAACCATTAGCTGTAAAAGAACATTAAATATACTATGTCACATTTCTTCATAAGGATTTCATTTGATATATTAACATATTCATCTTCAAAATTGTGTTTCAGGATTGTTTGTGTGTTGGATGTTAACTGAGTGCTAATAAGTCAAATGTCTTTCTTTATTCTTAATAGAAATTAGTTGTGACTTCACTCGCGTCAGTATTTTTGTTTTGCGTACATCCTTGTTCTTGAAACCTCATAGATAGGTTTTTTCCATACCAAGTAGGTGAATCTTAATAGAAATCTGAGAGTCTAGAAGAAAACTAAGGTGCTTAGAATTGCTAGGTGATATTTCGAGCAAAGGTAATTACGTCAAGGCAGATATGCATGGAAGTAAATGGACACTGGTGTTAAATAAAGTACTATACACTTTTATTACCAGCTTCGTTAGACAGTAAGCAGACTTGATAAAATTAAATTATTCCAATAGCGTTCGTAGAGATTCTTTTCTCCATCACTAGGTGTGGTAATAATAAAAAAAGAGTTTAGAAATCGTTCAATAGTTTATGTCGCCGTTTCTACATCATACACATCATACACACAATCATAGACATCATACACACAATTACACAGAATGTGTAAGGAAAGTATTGTAATCGGTGGAAAGAAAATTCAAATCTCTTCGGATCTTTGCAAATTGGCTTCAGGAGAGTCTATTTTCAAATTTTAGCGATGGTGTTCAATGTAGTATGTGTGTGTGTGTGTGTGTATGTATGTAACTGTGCCATTGACACACAACATCCAGGTCAATGCCGGTCCCAAGCCCGGATAAAAGAGGAGGGGGAGTCATGCGATTATGAATTCTGTCAAAACTTTCTGCTGAATTCAACAGTAGTCACTTGGCATACAGTGCGATTGGACTGCAAACTAGTAACACTATAGAGACATCATACACAATTCTTTTGAAACAAATCATCTCAACTATCCAAAATGCATTTTGAAAACATACAGGATATTATACCCCAGGCGGGTAGAACTTCTAGTTCCAAATCACGCACTGCTCTTCAGTCGTCACACCCAGAGTTAGTTTGCTTCATAGATTCTGGGGGAGGAAAAAATGCATCTACAAAACAACTGAGAACTAGAAATATAAAATCCTATTGTAAACATCCGTTAAAAATATGAAGCTTGTAACCTGGAACGTCAGGACCTTGCTTGACTCGACAAGGGCGTCATCAACACACCTACCAAGACGCTGGGTACTAGTAGCCAAAGAACACAACAGATACAATATAGATATTGCTGCACAGCAGGAAACCCACTGGAGAGGAAGTAGACAGTTAGAAGAGAAATGCCAGGGTTATACCTACTTTTGGTCAGGTTGCAAAGAGGAAGATGAAGCAAATAACTTTGGTGTCGCAATATGCGTAAAGACAAGTCTGGTGAAAAAAGGCGTGGTAGGTGACCCGCTCTTTATCAAAGATCGACTGATGCTCATCCAAATCAACGGTGGAAATCAAGACTTGACTCTCCTCTGCTGTTACACCCCTACACTCACAAGCAGTAATGAAGCCAAAGAAACTTTCTACCAAAATTTTAGAACAGTCAACAACATACCTGCGAAATGTAAACTAATCATTACTCGCGACTTTAACGCAAGGGTGGGCCAAAACTTTAACATTTAAAAAAATGTACTTGGAAAACATTGTATCAGGAAAGAAAACTCAGATGAGCATGTTCTGCACAAAAAAAGAACTGTCCATTGTGAATACAACATTCTATTTGAAGCGCAAATTCCAAACAAACTGGCAACATCCTAGATCCAAGGAATGGCACATGATCGATTATTTCATTATACGAACTAAAGATTTGAAAGATGTTCTAAGACGCAGAGTTATGAGAGGAGCTGAATTTAGCACAGACCATCGAATGATGAGAGCAGAAATAAAATGGAATCTAAAGAAATATCACTCTCAAAAGAAAAAGAATACCGTCACGTACGACTCATCTGCATTAAAGAACGAATCTTGCAGAGTTATATTTGAAAACCAGTTGCAATAAGTGGACAACACAACTGTGGAAGAAAATACCCATAGAATGGCAATTCTTCAAAAATAAATACCTGAACGCTGCAAAAACAACACTGTCAAAGAAAACAGCGCGAGGAGAGACTGATTTGACGAAAATGCAGACACCATTCACAGCATATTAAACAAAAGAAGAAAGAGGCTCATAGTATCTGAGATATCCCACTGATAGTAAGAAAAGACACTTCCAAGAGGTCCGCTAAACTGTCAACAACAACTACGACTCTTAAAGAACGAATTGTGGATCAATAAAACCAAGGAAATCCAGTCGTATATGAACAAAAAAGACACCTACAACTTGTACAAATGTATTACATTAATCCTAATAGAAAGCCAAAAAGGTGAAGTTCTCCATAACCAACACGAACGCTTCAACGCTGGAAAGATAACTTTGAAAAAGTATACAATCAGCATCACGACGTAGACACATCCACACTCAATATGTATTTTGAATGCGACGGCAATCTTAACGACAACTGTCTATCAACGCTAGAAATAGAGAAGGTGATATCTGAAATGAAAAACCGCAAATTTCCAGGAGCAGACACTATTAGCGCAGAAATGCTGAAAGCCGGGAAACAAAAAGCTGCCTCCACTTTCAACGAGTCAATGGGTGTGTACCTGATGCGAAAAAATCTACAGAACTAAAGCAGACCTGGCTAACCTTATCCGACGCGACAAATGCACGGATGCGAGATGATGAGGAAGCATCGACATCGATGGAACTCCTGAATCACATGTATGTTATTATGAATGTTAAGAATTTTCCTCCCAATAACTTACGAACAAATCGACGTATCATTTTTTTTTCATTTAATTATCACCAAGAGGTTTCTTTGTCTTCAACAATAGTCATTACAAGGATCAATTTTGATACATTTCTTATAATACTGAATTTTTCTTTTGGTTTTTTAATCGGTAAATGTGACCCTACTAGCCCCTACGTGTATTACAAATTGATGAAAGATATCGAATTTTTCTTTATTGTTGAATATACGTTCCGTATCTCTTAAAATTAACATATCAATTTTCTTGTAAATTTTCAAGAACTGTACCCTCTCCGCTGCTTATAGCTCACAATCCCATAGTATGCTGGCAGCAGTTTCCTCACCATTTTGCCATACACAAATCTCATTATCAATTTTTCCTATTGTTCGAAGGTAAGTTCTAAAATTTCCATGCCCTGTTATAAACTCTTTAAATATATTACTAGCCTGGAACCATTTTCTGTTATTACTCACAAACTGGACGTTTTTAATATACGCATATGTCTCTCTACCCATAAATGAATTAGTGCAGCGTATCTGCCAAGTGTTCATTAAAACTGATGTTATTTGGCTTCTCGCTTCCTTGTTCTCTTGTTTTTATTCCTGTCCATTATTGTTTATTGTTCCTGTCATCTTCAATAATTTCCGAAACTTTACCTTCTATAGATGTAGGTCGATAGGCATCACCCCAGTTACAATCTGTAATACATCGGTTGAAACCGAAGGGTAACACCCACTTAACCGCAACAAGTATAATCGCTCCAACTTTGTGAATAGTTTTTCTACGTCCTGTCGTACAACGCGATGACCCCACACAATACTTCCATCACACATTATTGGTCATATCGCTCCTTTGTATAAAACGAGCAGATCTCTGTTCTCGATGTTGAATCTTTCATATCCTATACATTGCAGAGCGTAGTAAACCCTCTTCACTTTTTTCTCCACGTAATCAAAATATTGAGTAACCTTTCTTCGATATGTACACCTAAAAATTTTGTGTACCCTTGTATTTTTAATTTACATCCAACATTTCGTAGTATTTGCTCCCTTCTTCCATCACTGGTTGAACCTCCAAACCAAATGGATTTTGTTTTCTCTTTTGAGATTTCCAAATTTACATTTGTTGTAAAATTTCACTAGTATTTCATTTGTTCTTCTTTCAACTTATTCCCGACTATCTCCTTCTGCTAATATCGCAATATCGTCTACTTCTACGTATCCGTTATTCTCCTCTTCCAACAACCGTTTATTTAATATTAAATTTTAATATTAAATTTAATTAAAAATCATTTATAATAATATTCTATATTACTGGTCCATTTTAAAATCCTTTTCGAAATTCTCTCGTCCCTCCCTTTTCCAAAACTATGTAACGTCCTTTAAAGTTGGATTTATACATTTTTTTTATATAGTCAGGTAGTACCGTCTTCTTCATGTTATATAAAGTTAACTGTCACTCCACACTGTCGAATGCTGCTTTTACGTCGATAAAATCACTCAGGCAATGATTTAATGTTCGCTCACTTTTTTTCATTTGTCACTAAGATATGCAACGCTTCCTCCGTGACTGTACCTCGTCTAAAGCTATATTGTCCTAGAGCCAATTTTTGTTGGTGAAAATAACATATTCTGTTTGTCAATATTTTGTCCAAAATCTTCCCAACAGTGGGAAGGAGACATATTGGTCATTACGAATTAGGTGACCTGGGATCCTTGTCTTTTAAAAATAGTATTAACTCTGCTATTTTCCAAATTTTTTATTTTGGGAAATAAGCCTATTCTAGACGTTTGTTGAACAAAATCAAAAATGTTTCCACAAACTTTTCCCTCCCTTTTTAATAATCTCGTGTGTTAAGAGATCAAAACAAGATGCCTTGTGATTTCCCAGGTTCTGCACTATTTCTTCCACATTTTGGATTTGTATTTCCTCAGTTGTACTCTTCCCTTTCTCAATGCCACCGAAATCACCTAATTCTGTTTCTTTTATTAATTTTTGTAAAAGCAACTGACATGTTCCCTCCCATTCCGTTGTTTTAATTATATTTTGTCTCAAGGTGTATATCATGTCCCGCCGACGCAGTTTTTGAACTACAATTACATACGGTAAACCCCAGACACTTCTTTGCAAGCTATCTTCCACATATATTTTCCAGCTTTCCCTCTTAGCTGTTAATATTTTTCTTTTATATCTTCTCCTTACATCCTTAAACGCCTTTTCAAAATAACTCACCGCGTAATTTACTTTTCTTGCTGACTGCATGTGCCTTTTACTTCTCTGTACTTCTGTTTTGAGCATTGTAAGATCTTGGCACCACCACCGTTGACCTTTTTAATATGTATTATGTTTTTGATTGATATATCAAGGCCAAACATGAGATTTGACTTTGAATACGTTGCGAATAGAAGCCTATTCCTGGACACTCATTCCGACTTCATTTACACTCCGCGCTTCACTTCCGGTTTCTTAATATTGAAAATTTTGAAAATATGCATTAGATCATTTTCATTCTGCGTAGAGATTGCTGAACCGCATTCCTGTACGTCGCACCGTTTTTGAGATACAGCGAAAAATTATTTCGCAAAAAAGGTTTCTACTTTCCAAATACACAGAATGTTTAAGGGAATTATTGTAATCTGTCGAACAAAAAATAATTGAGATCTCTTCGGATCTTTGCGAATTGGCTTCAGGACAATTCTATTTTCAAAATTTGTCGTTGATGTCGAATGAAGTATGTGTGTATACTGTGGCAGAACGGGGTTTAAAAGTTAATAATTAATAATAAGAAAATAATTTTGAATAGTTACAAGTGAATGCCCCGGCTAGCTCTTCTCAGGGGTCCACAATGCTAAAAAGGGTTCGATTTGTATCTGAAGGAAAAAGGACCATGCAAAGTTTCCAATTAAGGAAAACGCAAGGCAAATAAATCCATTAATAAAGCTATTTTAATGACTGGAGACATTCCTCACTCAAACAAATCACCCCCAAAAGATACAACAAATAAANGTGTGATACAATCACCGCCACCCGCACCATACCTTCAAGATGCCAACGACCGCCGCCAAGAGGTCCTCCCGGAGATCAGCCCTCAATAGTTCGCGAGAGCCGTCAGCTTTCCGCTAACAGCCTCCAAAATGGATGCGTCAGCAGCGTCAACTTTTGAGCGAACGCCTGAGCTCGCCCAACAATCTCGTTCGATATGCGAAATGCTTGTTATTTGACGCCTGAGCATTTGCACATCGCCAAAAAAATCTAAGTTATCTTGGATGTGAGCGAACTACGTCAACTCCACCGAAAAATTGCGTGATCTGAGAGATATCAGAAATATCTACTAGATGTGAGATCTGCGCGATATGAGAACTTCAATGTCAGAAATATCTGAGAACGGACGAACTACGTCCGAAAAATCTAGATCTGCGTGATATAAGCGACATGAGCTAAAACTTCGATGTCAGAAAAATCTGCTATATGTGAGTAAACTTCGATGTGAGAAACGAATGAGCCATGAGTTCTATGAGAACTTCGATGTGAGAAACGAATGAGTGAGGACGAAAAATCTCTGTGTCTTCTTTAAATGGGCTTCATCCCTTCTTTTTCCCCAAAATTTCCAAAATTTTGAATGTCACGTGGCCGAAAGCTCCCAATACCAAAATGATTTCCCCCTCTTAAGCCTTGGTTCTCATTGGAACGTTTAAAGGGCTTTCTAGAAGATTCTCAAAAAACGTTTAAATTTCCAACGTTCTTTCGAACAAGTTCGGGCATGTTCTCGCCCTGCGACCACATGGTGTTCCTTAGGATGGGTGGGACCTCCTCCCCCGTCCACTTGCTCGTTTCGATTTCTAAAGGACCATAAATTTTAATTGATGTCAAAGAGAATACCGCCGACGCCGCCTGGCCACGGACCGTCCGCGATCACGGTTGTCGTTCCCAACCGTCCTCCGTTTAAATTTTTCAACTCTTCTACCATCAAAATTCCGCAACAGAATGATTAAATTTGTTAATTAATTAGCGAATTATTCAAATCTCACAGAATGTATGTATGTTAAGAGGGGCCGAGAGTTTAGAACTCAGGGTAAGATGATGGTAAATACAGCTTGATCTATCAATCCTTAGCATCTCTCTAATCAGAATCGTACTGCGTAAGTGAAGAACTACATCCTACTAGATATTGCCCTGCTATAGCAGAACAGTACGGATTTAGGCCGGGAGGACGAAAAACATTCCTGTTTGAGAGGCAGCAATATATACAGCATCTCAACAAGGCGGAGGCGGCGGACATCAGAACGGCTTGGTGAGGAGGACGTGGGGAAATGTTTGTAGCAACTAAAATGCAAAACTGCGAAACGGCCAACGGTTTTGGTGTAACTCAAAAGCCAAAAGCGGAAGAGCCAAAAAGGCTTCACTCTGTTTGAATGTCTCTAGCTCCTCAGTGCTACATTCACCGAAACATAGAGAAGTAACAGAGCGGTTGACTGCAAACCTCCAACACTACAAACAACTCAGCGCAAATACTCGTCCCAATCAACAAGAGTAAAGCAAAAGAGCAACTAGAACAGTTCAAAAATGCCACTGTAAAATAACAACTGCAACCCCCATTTTTTTTCTTTTTAATTAAATATGTCGAGTAAAACTTACAAAGATAAAGTACCCCAAGAGAGCACAGGTACTGAACCTCAATCTCTCACTAATACACCATCAGTCTGCCTCATGGATTCTGGGGGAGGCATCTTGACAGACGTGACTAAGAAGATAAAGAAATATTTTAAACCTTTGAACATTGCAACCTGAAACGTGAGAACACTACCAGACTCCAAAAACTCTGCAAGTATCACTATTCCACGACGTACAGCTGTAGTTGCAAAAGAAATGGTCAAATATAACATTGACATTGTCGGTCTTTCGGTAATTCACCTGCAAAGATTTCGAAAACTAGAAGAGAAAGCAACAGGTTACACATATTATTGGCGGGGTTCAGACTCTGAGGAGAATAGCCATGGAGTTGCTATATGTATCAAAAATTCTTTAATAAAGGTGTTGTTTCTGAACCAACTTGTATTGTTTCTGAACCAACAATCGACGTCTGAGCATTGAAATAATAGAAAACAACACAAAAGACGCTTTCATATGCTGCTGTGCTCCCACAAAAGTTGACGATAATGCAATGAAAGATAAATTCTACGAGAACTTAGAAAAGTCCGTCCGCAATCTTCGAAAAATATAAACATAATAATAATCGGTGACTTTAATGCTCGAATTGGGCAAGAATCTAAGCAAACGGACTCAATTAGTGGGAAAACATGGACCCGACAAACACATAAACAACAATGGGCTGAGATTTCTAAACTTTTGTGCAATACAAGGTCTGTGAATACCTATAACATTGTTTCAACAAAAGAACAAAAGGAAAACCACCTTGAAACACCCAATATCAGATAGCTGGCATATGATAGACTACATTTCATCAAAGCAGAAAAAAGAAAAGACATGCTAAGATCCCGTGTATTTAGAGGAGCAAAATACGGCACAGACCACCGACTTGTAAACGCAACACCAAAAACTACACCAAAGGTCCTATAAACCATCACTCCGATTTAACAACAGATGTCTTCAAAGTAAAACAACCAAAAAGAAATTCTTGGAAAATCTTATTAAAAACACAAGCCAAACCGAAGATACTACTACCCAAGAATAGTGGAAGCAAATACAGACCACCTTTGTTATCGCTGCTAATACTTGTATGAATAGAACCAAGAAAATTCAGCGTAATTGGTTCGATGAATCAAATGCTTAAATACCGGAACTACTACGAAAAAAAGACTTGGCTTACAAAACTTCTTAACAACCCCTCCCACAGAAAATGATGCTTATTTTAAACGTGAAAGACGAGAATGTCAAAAAGAAGTTCGGAAACTAAAGGATGAGTGGTGGAACGATAGAGCCAATGAGATGCAAAGCTACACGGATCATAAAAGTTTTTGTAGGCCCCGTGAAGAAACCCCTAAACATACTCATTGCTGATTATGGAAATAGAATAGAAAATGTTGATGCCCTCTTAGAGCAATGGAACGATTATTTCCGACAGCTGTACAGCAAGAGAGTGAAACGTATAAAAGTGCCATTAACCTTATAGCAAACGAAGAAAACCTCCCAAGTGACGAGCCTCCAAACAAAACTGAAATACAGAAAGCTATCAGCCAAATGAAAAATAATAAAAACCCCGGAGCTGACAACATTACGGCAGAAATGTTAAAAACTGGAGAAGAGTGTACAATAAATATGCTGCACTCTTTATTCGAACAAATATTGATAGAAAAAATCATACCAGCGGAATGGAGGAATGCCCAAATTGTACCCAGTCATAAAATTGATAGCAAAAACAAATGCAATAACTATAGGGGCATTTCTCTTATTTTAGTCCCGAGCAAAATAATCACGTTAGTCATCTACAATCGTCTCTATCCGTATGTAGACACCCCGCTTAGCGACACTTAATGTGGATTCCGGGCACAAAGATCAACAATAGATATGGGTTTCTCCTCACGGTAAATGGTGGAGAAATCTTTAGAGCAAAACACGTCTCCCTGCGTTGCCTTTATCGACACCTCTAAAGCTTTCGACTCTGTAGATCATAACATGCTAATTAATGTATTAAAAGCTATAAAATGCCCACCAAACACACTCCAACTCCTCAAATCTTGCAACGAACAAACAACACCCACTGTAAAAATTGAGAACATAGAATCGTCACCATTTGAAATCGTCACTGGAGTGAGACAAAGCTGTGTACTTGCTCCGTTACTCTTTATATTATACATAAAAGGTATCATACAAAATATACACCGAAAAAGCACAGTGGCACTGACCTGAACTACAGAAGTGACACGGGCATGATGAACAGAAGAAACCTGAAGGCAAACACTAAAGTATATAAATGAAATATCCTTGATATAATGTTTGCGGACGACTGTACTCTTCTTGCAAACAACCCTACACAACTACAAGAATTAGTTAACATCTTTGCAGAAGAGGCCAAGATGTTTGAGCTCAAGGACAACGAAACTAAGACGGAAGTAATGCTCATCAATTGCTGCGCCTGTCCCATAACCATAACGAACAAATACTTAAAGGAGTAAGCTGCTTCAAATACCTGGGCAACAATATCCAAAGTAATGGTAGAATAGACAAAGAAATAAATCGTCGAATAAATGAAGCCAGACAGGCATTTAGAAATCTGTATCAGAGAGTCTGGAAACAACACGAGATCAGCTAAAACAACAAGCTGAAAATATTGAAAACACTGGTACTCAGTACACTTCTCTACTCTTCAGATACGTGGACAGTCCTGGAAAAAGACCTGCAAGCACTAAACTCCTTTCATCTAAAATCATTAAGAACAACTTGTAGAATCAAGTGGGAAGAAAACGTACCCAATGAAGACGTGCTGAAGAGAACGAAAATGAAGACGATCACCAACCTTATACCAAAGAAGAATGAGATGGGCTGGGCGTCTCAGTCGCATGGACCCAAATCGGTCACCTCAGCAAGTCCCATTCGGGGAATTACAAACCGGAAAAAGACCACAACAAAAGCCTCGAAAAAGGTGGAAACCTCCTTAGAAAACACCTAAATGTAGCCAACAACAATGCTAAGATATGGTGAACAACAGCACAAAAAAGAGAAGAAAGTAGAAGGCACATATACGAAGCAATAGAAACTGTACAAGAAAGATCCATCACTGCAGCAAAACAGAAAAGAACAGAAAGGCATCAGGACGAAGAATATTACATCTGGAAATGTCCACTCTGCAGCTTTGAGCATGAAGGAAGGTCCGGTCGTCAATATGTCAACTCCCATCTGTCACAGACACAAAGATGACCCCGCACTTGTAGCACAAGCTGCAGCAAGCAAAAACGCAAAATGCGAGACATGTAATATCGAATACTCGACAAGAGCAGGAGACACCAGTCACATGAGACACAAACACCCTACACTAGCTCAACCAATCATTCAACCAATTAAGAGAAGAAGGGACTTACCAGCAGAAAAATCCTCAATACATAAATCATCTCAACTAGAAATCTCAGACACCATCTACTTCATATAATCCGCTCTTGTGTCTCGCCTGTGGAATGATTTGCAAGAGAAAGGACGGATTGATCTCCCATCAAGGAAACCTCTTATGCAAAGCTAAGCTGATTGGACCAAAACCGTCTGATAAGACGTATATCTAAATCATGTATGTTAAGAATTTTGTTCCCCGATAACTTAAGAACAAATTGATGTATCAAAGCCAAACTTGAGATTTGACTTTTAATACGTTGGGAATAGAAACCTATTAGTATGTGTGTATGTTGGAGGCGCTTTATTTGAATCTGCAAATAAGGGAATTTCAAAGAGTTCAATTTGGAAGATAGTTGACGCAATCTTTACTTGAATACGATACTTTAGTTTTTAGGATACCATGTATTGTGATGATGAATATTTTGCATCCGATTAATCTAAGAAACATATCACCTTGTAAATTATTTTAATGTATTTGTATTATTATTATTAATAATAATATTGTTCTAAAAAAACCAACGTACACGGTTAACACGATCGTGCAGGTAACGGATCACAAAACGCCTGGAACGGGTGGTGAACTGCTGTGCACATGCGTGTACGGCACCTGCGCTGTGCGAGCGAAATCGAGATTGCCGCTTAAAATATATATTATACTTCATCAGTATTTCGTGGGAACCCACTAGGTGACAGTGCGTCTGGTCCCGCCGAGAATAGTTGAAGAGAATTAGTTCCCACTTATACTAACAGGGAGCGCCAATGACCGGAGTACTCGAGACTGCAGGGCCGACTGCACTAAGAAAGTCGAAAAGCGGCGTCAGCTGTCGTTTGCGATGAGCCAGAGAAGGAATGAAATACGTATTGTATCTTTATTAAATTAATTTTTGGTCATTTTTCCATATTCAAACAACAAATAACTATTCGTATTATTGAAAAGTGTGAATTTACCTCGCATTTCAATGTATTATTGATCTAACCAATAAAAAGTCATTTTGACAATGAAACAGTGTTTTATATAACATCCAATAAGGTATTTTACCTCAACAATAAGCTGTGTTTTTTATTGACTCTTCCTTAATCTTGTTGGTGAATTGTTAGCAGAGGTTTACTGTGTGCTGGAGAGGTGAATGCGTTTGGAGCTCTTATGTTTTGTGTAAACAATATTAATAATTTTTGAATTTTGTTTTTTAAATATTTTTTCTTGAATTTATGTGTTTTTTATTGTGTTTAGTTCTATGAGTTTTTGTTATGAATTGTAATTGGAAAGTTGAGAGGGGCACTCTCCATATGTTTTATATAATATTCACATATTAGTTAGTACTCACTAAATAAATGAGAATAGATCTCAATTTTATAAGAAATAACAAATAAGTATAAGGACATCCTTGTAAACATATTTATTTCAGTATTTCGACTTCACTGCAAAACAATATTTTAAAAATTACACATAACTGTTATTAATGAAGATGTGATAACGTGACACACGTCAATCTTCTCCACGTGTAGGGTACACGTAGGAAATATTTGCATTAATGAATATATCGGGCAAAACATTATAGGAGCATTATGTAATAAGCATTCAAAGCCGTGACATTTCAAATAAGTTAAGATAGGAAGGGAAAAAGACAAAATCTTCATGGAAATCATTTATCACATCAAACATTTCAATCACGGTTGGTATACTGTTATATTATTTTTTTTCAAATTACTTACGTCAATTTCAACGTTGAAACATAGGTATGTTTCAGATATACCATAAACCGAAAGCTAGGGAAAAAGGACTTGCATAATCATGATACATTTGAGTTCGTTGTATTATTTCTTTTTGATGTCAAAACAAGAGGCGGAACAAATATTATTCACTGCTACCAACTTCACGTGAAGAACTCTTCATAGAAATCAAGGATTGAACAAATAATAATTACAATGATTAATTCTGAAGAAAGCGATTTTATTTTAGAAATAACTAAATAACTCCAAGAATTATAAAGATTATTTCTCGTACAAACGACGTATTCTACTAAATATTCCAGATGTGTACAATTTTTTGAGGTATCCACGGACAAGTAAAAATGAGTTGCGCACTTTTCAACTCACGCTCTATTCAAATCTCGCACTATTCAACTTATCTACCTTCGCGGCGGAGCATCTAAGCTGTGGTGATGTGGGTGATAGTCCCCAGGGTTGGACAAGGAAAACGTTTACAGACTACCGTCGCCGTCAACGTGTGGGCCTTCTAAATAAACATAAGAGTTATTTCACTAGACGTGCAATACCATATTTATCTTTCCTTCACCGTAGTAACAGTTAATCTACGAAAATAAATATACTTACAAATATACACATTAAAATTGCTAATTATAGAATAAAAATATATTTTAAAATATTTTGATTTTTCTTTAGTAAGAAACCCTCATTCCCCCTTGATTTAAAAAATTGTAAATCTGAAAATAATTATTCTAACTATTAACTTATTTCTAGCTTTGGATATTCCAAATATCATTTTCTGCAACATAAAATGATGCTAAGAAAAACCAAACCAGAAGACATTCGTCCACCACCAGTTGAAACTTTAAGTCCACCACCAACGTTTCTTATATTATTATACAACTATCAACGTACTCTGTCGTACAGAGTACGACAGCGACTTAGGTATGTACGACTCTGACATTGCTCTGAAGAAGGCCACAACATGATAGGAGAAACGTTTTTAGTTGTATCTACTAAGACGCGGTTTGTCCCGGACAGACAAGTTCGTATATGATGTTTATGTTATTTAGGAAGGGTAATAATTATGAATGGAATTTATAAAATGCTATGTGTCGATAAGACGCCTTGTATAGAAAAGTATAAAGAAATAAATAAAAAAATGTTATAGTATCTTCATGAATTTTTGTTCTTATTAATGTGTTCTATCATCCTTCCAATTTCATACGTGGAGTTCCTAAACATTCCATATGTGTGAGTATATCACTTTATCTTAAACGATTATTCATTCAAAAGGTTGTGCGCAAACCATCGTCACAAAATTTCGGAAAACGAATTACTGGAGATTTTTCACAATTCCAGATTTTCTGGAGAATACTACCCGCAATGCGTGGCTGTTTGGCGGTACAATTTGTGAGAAAATTTATTTCAGAATGATTTTCAAGAATACGTCTTTTTCCAGTTCTCACCTACTATCACATATCATATCTAATATTACACCATTATATATTTATTTCATATTGTATTACATTACAGGACTTCGAGAATTGACCGTAGGAAAAATATTTAAGAATAAATTTTGAGAATTTGCTATACTATGAGGATCACCCCTTCCTTTGACTACAACAGGAGGTCCCGGGGTTTAGCCCGGTTTTATGTGCACTTGAAAATTCATGTCAAGCGTTTAGGTGAATAATAAATAAATAAAACGTCATTGCAAAAATTTCCATGTATAAAAACTATTTCCATGTATATTTATACACTTTCAGGTTCTGTCATCCGATATATATCTTTTTTTCGTAGCACAGAGAACGTTACTACCAGAAAATGAACGATATTGACTAATTCTTGATATGTAATATGTTTTCTTTGAGGAAAGATAATTCGCTCGGATATTTGATATGAAATTATATTTGTGTTGTATTGTTATTCATATTATTAGTTAACTGTTCATTACATGGTTTTTGGGCACCCATGTGAAGAGAGAAGTGGAGTAAAGAATTACTAGAGTAATTATAAACAAAACACTTCTCAAATACTCTTAAATAAGAAACTAGTTTCACATGCATTACGAAAAATTGTAATAATGATAACACTATATTATATTTACTGTTATCAATGTTAGGAACGATATTTTGAAGTATATGTATTACAGGTTTTGTAGTCAGTTACCGAATATTTCTAAATTTAATTTATAGCGTCAAAGCATCGTAATGAGTCTTCGATGTTCGGTCCTCGGACGCTCTCTCTCCATCTTAGTGCGCTACCCGTCCGAGAGAGCAGCCTCTCCACCGTGTTAGACATCTCGCCGTAAATCGCTGGAGCGCACCTCGAACAACACGCTGCACCTCCCCGTCGCTCTTCCCGAAAGTAAGGACGAGAGGGGGATTGGCGATCCGCGGAAAGTCACGTTTGCCGGCAAGATCAGGCAATAAACTCTAGATTTGGACCGACCACGTTCCGGATATTATTTACTGCGCTTTGCACGGCGCGGCCCCTCGTCTTCCGTGAGTATCTCCCCCCCCCCTTCCCCAATACCCGCCACGTCCCTCGGCGAGCGCTCACTTCCCGCGGGGTGTCTGCCAACTTCTACTTACCGAATAATTACGCGGTGGAGGCGAGATACGTACGTCTTCGAGTCTAACTCCTCCTCTTTCCTCACCCCCTTTCCATGACCTTCCTCCGACTCGCGTTTGTCGTGCGGCGCTGCTGCCACCATCTCCTCCATAGCGAGTCTTCACAATAGCGTCGCTTCCCATAATTCGCGGGTTCCGGATCCTCGACAAATGCGGAGACGCATTCTAGTGCTCTGGACGGGATCGATCCCATGCCCGCCTCAATGCCGAAACCGTCTTTGCCGCCTCTGAGTTTACTTTTCAACAATCCCACCGCCACCGCCATCTCCCCACTCCCGTCTCCGATTCGGTGCGTTCATCTTGGACGGAGGATTTCTCTGAATGTTGGCGGAAGCCCGCAGCACTGAGGGGACACGACGCCCTTGCACACCTCCCCCCAACTCCTACATCGAGTCCCACCCGAAAGCGTAGACGTTAATTTTTCTTGCGAGAAATTGGAATTCGTGAACTAATCGCATTAGTTTGATATGAATTGTTAATTTATGGCCGTCAGACGTGAGTTCGCGAAGGAGATAATTCAATTGATCTTGGCAACAAAACAAACGAAGGGGGCGATTTACGAGCTGGAAGCGGTGGGCGTTATCATGCCCTCCCTTCCTCCCTCCTCGCCCTTGTCTCCCACCTCTCCACCCATGCCGGCATAGCTTCCCACCCGAACGACGGCCTTATCGCTTTTCAGACATCCGGCTCCTGCTTTTGGTATAGGCAGGTGTGGTTTATGAAGATGAAAGGTGCACCGGCCATTGCGCTGCCGAGGCCTCTGTGCTGAGAGGAAATTTATGCCGGGGGAACGCGTGGGGTGCTGCTGGGGGTTTTAGATGGAAAGGGCCGAAGGTGAGGTGGGTCTTCGACCAGTTGGGGGTGGCGAAGACCCTTGCCCTATCGGTGTGTGGCCAGAGCTGCTTCCGTCGGCGTATCTTCGTGGCTTCCGACGGCTTTCCGGTGGTCACTTCCGTTCGACGAAGGATTGGGATCGTAGATCTGCAAGTCTTCTTGCAAACAGGGATTCTTGGTATTGTGGACACACTTGCTCATGGAATTTACAGTATTCGTATCCACGCATAATTCTATCTGATGCGACTAATAGAAATTCAAAAGTAAGTCAGTAAAACTGCGTGTCATCATTTTATTCAACACTAATACTTCGGATGAAGAAATACAGATATTTTATTATACGATTCAAATTTTCTTAAAAATTTGATGGGTACTTTTGCGTATATCCTCGGAAAGTTACCTTACAGATATTAAGAATATCTTATTACTTATTAATAACTCTTACTAATGTTATTTCACAGGTTAACATTTTAATAGTCCCCATACGTTTTTAATATTGTATGAGTTGAATAAAATTAAAATGTGCACATATAAATTAAACTTTTGGATTTTTTACTCTGATAGATAGACAATACAATGCGAAGTATTTTGTTATTCATTCCTGTGGTATACCTCGATGTAGGTTATTTAAATTGTGGAAGAATTATGGGAAAGATCATATAACCACTGTTGAACCTCCTACCGATGTATTGAACCAAATAGTCTTATATTCAAAGGAAATAAAATATTGTTAGATTATTTATTTTAAGAAAATTGACTGTCTTCATCAAGTTGGTTTGAGAAAAGCCGACATTAATTGAAGATACACCTGTTCGGAATTTCCTCTATTCAAAATATCATCAGATTCAGATTAGAATAGATGATGCTAAGTAAGCATTTAAAAATCCTTAACAGTTTAGATTAAAATCAAGGACTAATCCCGAAAGTAAATAAGTGCTTACATGTATAAAATTATAGTGAAGGTCACCGATCCCTATTCCCCGTAGTAAAGACCATTCCTCGTCGATCACACTATAGAAAACCAACATTTATGAATATCACTGAAATATTATCAAGTAGACTATTATGCTTTATACATTTGGAGGTTATTTCATGTAAATGAATGTTATTTAAAGTTGAGTGATGAGGTAATGCTGCAAAAACCCAAAGAAAACGTTAATCATACTGAAAAAAAGTTGGTAATGTAATGCTGGTTTTTGACTAGGTTCAGATCATGAGACTTGCTCTCACACCTAACCGTTACTCTTGGGGAAGGGAAATGGGAAGGAGAGATGCTGGATTGCCAGGGAATTTATGGTACGAAACCGACATTTGTCTGGAGTAGGTGAGAGAAACCCCGAATGTAAACCTCACCAAGTTCAGCCGTGCAGGGTTTGAACCCGCTCTCTACCGCTCAGCGAGATCGTGAAGGTGCACCAACTAGACCACCGCTGTCGGTCTTCGTGATAACTTACAGAATATTGGATGAAAATAAATTATTTTTCGAGTCATCAGTGCATCGTCGAGAGCAAACATATTTCAACATTTCCTTGTATGTAAGAACAAATGATTTTCAGTTCACTCTATGTTGTAAGGACAACCTCGCCATAGTAAATTTTTATTTTATTTCAACATTATGAAAAACGGTACTTCAGTTCATCCCCATTTACGGTCCAGTTTGTAAATCCAAGAGAAATTGTGTGAACCTCGTGTTTTTAGTTAAAACTTGCATGTAGGACTTCAAAACTCATCAAGAGCTTTTTTTCCGAACAATATTAATAATTTGAATAATTTTATTTAATTTGTTAATCTTAAACAAAATTTTTTAAATCTTAAACGAAAAATAAATTAATAAAAAATAATTTTACAACCTCTATTAACATTGTACTAGAAAATTTAATTCATTTCCTCCACAAAAGTAAGTTGCAGGAATGCATAACTGAAAATGTATAATTTGATCTTGTAATTTCGGTACAATATTGTTGAGGAGTTGCATTCATAATAGTTATTCCTTCCTATTATTTCAAACATTCTTAATGTTTACAGGTAATACAGATATCGGTATAAACAACGAATGTTTGCCAAAAGGTTCCTGGGAAGTGGAAACAAGCTGCCCTTTTATATTTTGAACACGTCATGATATGAAATATTTCTTAAAATATACTTATTTAAAATTTTTAATATCTTTTAATGCATGTAACTTAAATACCGAATTTAGGTTAGTTTTTGAAAATTTGGAAAATATGGAAATCATTTTTTTGATATAACAGTCAGTATTCGGGAAGAAAAAGTTAACAACCGTTTTTGAGGTGGAAGTACATGTGATCAACATATTCGAGTGAGTAAATATTTAAAACTTTAAAGATCTCAACTGCTAATTGATTATTTTTGTCGTATCAATTTTATTTTCGTAACTGGAGGGAAATTACATCATATATGAAGAGACAAATATGAGAAACATGTCAGAGGTCAACTAATTGAATACAAAAATACCTAATGGTTGCAGATCTAAAAATTGGAAAGTAAAAACATGTAAGAAAAAATCTGACTTTCGAAACAAAATATGTGGTACAAACTGTATGTTGTAATGAATTGCAATAACAACAGTAAAGAATTTGTACTGTCAATCTATTCTTCCGGATCGAAATGAGGAAGATTTATTTCAGAAGTTAATTTTACCGGATCAAGTTTTTTGTGATGTAGTGAAAATATCCGATATTGCTGATTAGCTGGAAAAAAATCAATCGAAAGTGAGAGATAAAAGAAATCATGTACCAACACCTATGATGGTTTTCATATGGATCCAGTTTATAGTTATTGAACTGTGATTCAATTCCGAAATTAACGCAGATTGGAGTGTGTCAAATTCAAAACTTAAAAGAAATTGACAACTGTGCTGCTCTTGTCTCTGATTCATTGTAAATAGCAGTACATAAATGAAAGAATTACTTCTTTTTAATAATATTATACTTCATTATGAAAAGCTGAAATTTTTACTACAATCCTGAGAAGATGCTTTAAGCGTGAAAATGTATGATTTATAATAATAATAATAATAATAATAATAATAAAAAACTGTTTCCACGGTGTCAGCGTGATTGCTCGTGTCCAAGTCTTCCCGGGTTCGATTCCCGGGTGGGGCAAGATAAAATTTGTAGCTTTTCATTTCCATGTCTCAGTTTAAATAGCTGTGGCGTATGAAAAGTGAAAAGTTCACCCTCTGCTGTTAACAACCGCCCTTTGCGACTAAATACCGCAGTTGTAATACTCGGATACAGCAATCTGGATCCTATCTAGACGCTGATTCTCCGATTTCGATAAAATTCACGATGTGTCTAGTGAGTAAACAAACACAAAAATTGAGCCTTACTAGCACTCGACATTCGTGGTCCTAGCTGTCACCGTGTATGTATGTGTATATATA
>NNCF01127836.1:310105-331251 GCA_002313205.1 Laupala kohalensis | reverse complement strand
TATTGTTACAATAAACACGCCCCTAGACAAAGCCTAGAGAACCTGTATAAGAAATCCGCCTCTACCCGAAGGAAAACCGGAGAAAAAACCGGGCCAGGATGGGTATTATTATGCACATATTTACTACTGTCACTTATGATTAAAATATTTTTATGATATTTGTTGATTTTTGTATAAATAGATAAATAAATGCTTAAAATACTCGTTTGACTGCAGTATATGGTATTTACAGGTGTTGTTTGGCAAATAGCAGTCTAGTATTTAAAGTCCTTTTCGGAATCCATTCTTACGTAAATCATCTTAAAACTCAACTGTGTTATATTATGTGTTATATCATACTTCTCACAGAATTATCAATACAACAAATAGTAATATAAATTATTCTATGAAGATGAGATTCATCAATGTAGAAATATGATCATAAATTAGTAAAACTTAATATTTACATCGAATTGAATTAATTCATAATGGCTCTCACCATCAAGCCATATAACCTTCTTTTGCGCCATTTCACATAAATATACGGTAATTATGTAATGAGATAAAAAACAAAAACTATTAGTTACCTTTGGTAAAGGGTAAGCGAAATTATAATTATAATTAGTATTTTGAGACATTTCTTTTCCGTTTCCTATTGCATTTTCAGACGAGAGCTCTTTCTGTGGAGTATCGTATGTTCGACCGAATAGACAGATGTAATAGATGTGTACGCCATCATTTGAGTTTGTTTCGACAAAAGATGATATCTTAATTTTGATTTAAATGCATTTAAGGATGTGCAGAATTTATACGGTGAACGACTTACGGTGACACTCGCTCATTGACATACGAAAATTATTACGCACTCACAGACGCTGATGACAGGTAACTGGTGGCGATTTGTTTAAAAGACGTTTGAAGAATGAATTTTTGTGTCATCTCAAAATTATGGAAATGTCTTTTTCAAAACCAAAGTATCTATTTATTTCGATAAATCTTCACGTTAACAACATTTTTCCCTTCGTAAGTATGTCACCTGTTTTAGATTATTGTATACAGTGAAAAACAATTTTAACTAAAAATGTGCCAAAAGTGACCCAAAATTTAAAAAATTAAATATTTTTAAGGATTGTTCTAAATACGCAAAGCTACTCTTCAAACATGTACACAAGTAGACAGAGTCACACAATCATCGTAATACCCTTTTACATGAAATTAAGATTTTTTAATGTTTGTGTGTTTGCCGTGATGATAAATTAAAACTAAAAAAACGGTTATAGACTTTAATTTGATCCATACGAGAAGAAAAATATTTGACTCTGATGCATTGTTTCACTTTTTTTTATTGTATGCTAAATAAATTATTCTGTCGCAAGACTCAAGTATTCCAGTCACAACGGCTTCAACGATGGGAATTCACGTTATTTTTGTGAAAGCCATATGCATTAATGGCGACGTAAGAGGAAAAAGAAAGTTTAAGATTGTGTAAAGTACAACAATAAAGTTTACACTCAAATATATTTGGGGTATATAAATAAATTATTTATTAACATAAGTACTTATAATTGTTTACACATTTGCACATCAATACTCCAGTAAGTATTGAGATATTTATAACCGGTGTCGGGATTAAGGAGTTCCAAAACAACCATATTGAGGCAGCCATCTTGCGACCAAGTTCGTCACACCTGTCAATCAATTCCTTCCGGGGCAACTACTGACCTAGTTTCTTTGTATATTAAAAATGTTTAAGAATACTTAAAGCAAATTATAATTTCCATGGAAAGTTTGTTAATTTCACTTACGTATCACTTTTTGTCTCATTATAATCGGACAAATATGATAGATATTACAGATTTTGTACTTATTTGATTTTAAACTAGCGTGAAATACAAAAAGTTTTCGTTTTTGAAATTAGGTCCATTCCCACAACATCAATGTCACAAACAAAAAACATAACTGTTTTAAATACGTACTCCTTGAAGTACATTGTGTTGTTTTAAACAATAGGGAAATCTATGTTTTATAGCAACATTTTGGTAAACTCATGGGATACAATTATGGGTAATTTTTTTAAAACTTTTGACATTATTCACGTCTACAATCATTATTAAATTGAAATAGTAATCGACCTTTAAATGTAATTAATGTTTTTACAACGTTTCAATAGCATGTTACTGGCATCATCAGGTGAACGTTAGTGAATGGACATATCAACAAAGTTTCATCATAGTTACAAGCATAAAAAACAAAATTAATTACACACAAAAAATAAAACAATGACAAAGAAGAAATACATTATTTGTAAACACAAATCTTCAAAGCAGAAAAATCATTGCAAAGAACTATAAATTTTTGACAAGTTTTATGTGTCAGTTTGTAAATTTAATGTATTATTCGTAAACTGAGTATGTAACATTTCTGACATTATACGTTTATAATAATTTGGCTCCCGATTAATTACTAGTCTACATTAAAAGATCGATTACTATTTCAATTTTTAAAAACTTTTATTCATATTATTACTTTCGTCGAAATTTTCAACACTTTCTTAAGTAATCTTTAATTTATGATCTCACCTGGGGGTTTGTGTGACCTCTCAGGGGCCGTTTCACACAATTTCACGTAGTTTGATAAATAGTCATCTACACAGATCGTTCTCTTACCTACCCTTTCACCTCGACGACACCTCCCCCTAATGAACTTATATTCCTATGGCACAGTACTTTAACGAAATACGTTTAAATTATGTTTTCGAAAGATGAATAAAAATGTTAAATATTGTACTAGCTCGTCACTACCGTTTCAGGTAATATAACCCAGTTAGAAGCAGATCCATTGAATGTTATAGATTTGCTTACCGGTAAAACTTTCAAATACTTACTTATCTTTATTTATTAGATACATTAAACCTTTCGTAACATCATTCATATAAACATAACAGCAAAGAACGGACCTGAGAAAAGTAATTCCGCAACTTTATCTTTTTCCAAATAAAACCAAAAGTTGTATGACTCATTTCTCCAAGACTTTCTTGTTGCGTAATGAGAGCGTTTCCTCGAACGTTCGCCCACCGCTCGCAGCACCTCTGGCGTTCGCAGCGAGATTTACAATTCGATCCTCGGAGATCCTCGCAATAAATAACGACTCTTGACGAGCGATATGAAAAATTACAGCAGACCTTCGCGAAAAACAAGCAGCCGAGATGCGACGGAGCCGCTATTAATAGCGTACCCAAAACACACACGTACGGGGAAACTCACAAAGTCGTATAAATAATTCATATTTATGAGGTAGACTGCACTGCTGAGATATAAAAATAAAAATTTACATAGTATTTGTCTCGTCGCGAAAACATAAAATTATTATACGTATGCTATCACTATTTCTCGGCCCGCGCCGCGCTGCCGGACGTTGGGACGCATTTATAGAAGGGGGTGGGGCAGACTGCGAGCTGGATGGGGGATGAGGATGGAGAGGAATGAGGTCGTTGTGAGGATGGGGATTCAAGACTACTGTTACTGGAATGTGGGTAGTGTCAATGAAGATGGTGCTGCAGTTTTGAAAATGTTCTTTTTTTCTCTGAATATAACAGGGATTTTGGATCATTTTCATTGACAAGGACAATTAAAATCTATAAACTTGAACCCTAAGAAAATAAATATTTAACTACGAGAAAGTATAATACACTAAATAAATTCATATTTAGACGAAAGTGAAATGAGAATGGAGCGTATTGATAACAAAACAATAAACAAAACAATGTTTATTCCGTATAATATTGTTAACGTCTACCATTTTACTACTCTAATATTAATAATAAATAAAGAAGTATGTTTAAAAGGGTTATTAATGATTATTCTTAACGTTTCAACAAATATATGTTCGTGTATCAGGAAGACATTATGAAATAGAGGATGTTGCAGAACAAAAGTAATTTTAGAAAAAAGAACAGTTTTATGACATTGTCGCCATCTTCATGGGACATATTTTATGTATATTAACAAAAAATAACTTGTGTGATCAAAAAAGTATTGTTATGGGTAGTGAGATTAGTACTAGTTTTCCCACACCGTGTAATTGTTTCATAATTACGAAAAATAATTTAAGGAGTATCAATGATCATGTATATACAGCAACAAAATGCATTTAGTGATCCATATTAGATGTTCTCGTCAAAATACGTTATAAGAAGGGAATGAGTCATTTATTCGAAAAACTCCGGAACACGAAATTCCTCTCTCGATTGAGGAACAGCTCTTCCCGCTCCGTAGATCATACTCTTCCCGCTCGAAGCGATGGCACAAGTGATGTCGGCCACTAAATCTTGTGATATAGGCTGGCGGTTGGGACGGCGGTTGTAAGATACAAGTGTAACTGCGCCTGAGACATATATATCGCAACATGGCTGCATCAGCAAACGGTTGGCATCGACGGCCTCAGTTCCGATATTTTCCGACATATAAGCAATAATATATGTCTACCATGTTGTATATGTTTTTGATATCAGATCAATGAAAATTTTTAGTGATTTGGGAACTTATTGCAGAAGCGAATTTTGAGACGATTCCGTCAAATTATTGTTGTCACTATGGACTACCTAAGAGTACATATTGACACATGTGTCATCATTATAAGATAGCATTTGGGTAAGATACTTATTTTATCGATAAGTAGATGAGAGAATTATAAATGTAAATTTGCCATGGGTATACGAACAATTTTTGTTTGTTAAATAAAATACGTTGTTAAATAAAACGTTTGTTGAATCACCATATTCTCATTGGACACTAAACGCAACTAACCTGGCTATTTCCTCAAAATTTGTTGGCAGGGAAAAATTATTTGGATACTTATATTTGTGAAATAGAATTTTAAGTACAATTTACGACGAATATCTATGTCACTTGGGTAAACGAATTAGAATTGTGCCAATGCACAAGAGAAATATGGAAAGTGAGATAAATGTATCACCACTACAAATAGATCTATTTCTTTTGAATTTGAAGCATGTCCTATACGCTAAAAAGCACTATTTATAAATGTTACAATTTATGTAGGGCTACTTAGTACCTTTGTGTATGTAATTTACATATACGCATATTTTGTTTGAAATGAAGTAAAGAAACATGTAAAAAATTACGTGGGAAAACATTTACGAATCCACCCCTTTTTTCCTTCTAGCAAATCGCTAATGCAGATTATTGGATATCTTACGTTTTCTCATATATAAAAATAGAAATAATTTTTTGGCACACAAATTGTTTATATTACTGACCTTGAGTTCAATAACTTTTTCAAATATATACTACATTGTGTTGGGAAAGGCTTCTTAATCTGTTCATTAACTTTTATTGACACGATCAAGCGAGTACTGAAAAATACGCGATATCTTTTAATCTTGTTATCACGAGAGAAAGAAACGGTTAATTCTCTTCCAACAATATTTCTTCAATCTTTCCCTCATGTTGGCCTCCCTCTTCCTCAATTCCGTCCTCGCCCATTCACACCCCCCTCCGCGGCCGCGACTGCCGAGATACGCGCGCGAGCGGAGGAAAATACACCCGAGCGTAATCCTTCATGGAATTTATGGACGCTCGGAAACCGTCACATCTCTCAGTGAGAGACGTCCGCTATTGTTGCTGACTGGACCATCCAACGGCCGAGATGTCTGCAAGGCGAATGGGCGAGTGAAGAAACTTTGCTACTGCCACAACTGTCCCCTTCTCCTCCTCCTCGCTTTCGTGTCGTTCCCCCTCCCATCCCTCCCCCACGTACCACCACCATCTCCATCACCGCCTCCGTCGCAGCCGTGTCTGTCTCCGCACCGTCGCCACTGTTTTGCTGTGTCCTTTGTTTAAGGCTCCATTCATAAAATAAAATGAGATTAGTCCTCGCTTCACTGTTTTCTCTTCTCTGAATTTTCTGCAAACGAAGGCGTACATCATCCTCAATGGCCATTACTTGTCTTCGTTTTGATGAGTTATTGCTGAACAATTACAAACGCCCGGACTTATATTATGCAGCTTCCTCTCTCCTCCTTCGCCGCCGCAGTCCCGTGGCCCTCGCTTTCCGCTTTCCCTTTCTCGTCCTTTCGTCCCTGTTCATCTTCCTCCTGCCTGTCTTTCCCCAGTGTCTCCACGACCGCGACACGAACGCACTCGGTGAGTGACTCCGGAAGCTTCGCGTCGCCGTCCGCTTATCTTTTCTCGCACGTCTCATCCCTCCGAGTTGTCTTCTCCGAGAAGCCGTGCTTTGGATAACTTCCGTCAGTTACTTACACTTCTTTTCCTCGCTTCTTTTCGCCAGCGGACACGTGCGTCTGACCCCTCTGTCTCGTGGAGCAGTGTACCGCTGTAATTACGTTTCCGTAGGTCGCGGCCAGATGGCTCTGGTGTCGCATCGTGAGTGCCATCGCCGCCCTCGTTGCCCCCGAGGTTTCGGAAGACGTCGGCGGCTTTTGGTGTATCGTCATCACCCTAATTATTTTATCATGTTCCTTTCGTCAATCATATATTATTTGGTTAGTGTTTTAATTAGTATAAATTTTAATTTAAATAATATTATTTCGCACGCTGTTCCGTGTTTATGATACTCCTTTTAAAGTTACCATTTCACGCAAAACAGTTCTTTGTGATAAAGAAAAGTTATACTTGTTTTCTTTGTTATATTTTTGAGTTGGTTATTTTCAGTATTGTTGTCAGTTTGGAAAATTATTGTTCATTACTTGTATTTATTTTACTCTGAATGTTAACAGAATGGAAATAATGTTATTTCTGAATGATCAGAACAAAAAAAAATTTTTTTTTTGATTTGTAGCGCTGTATTGCCACTTATGGCTCAATTTGTATTTTTGTATTTAATCTCATGCAACAATTCAAATGATATAAATAATGAACGTTTTAAATATGGTCTTGCATTGGACAATAAGATACTCAAATATGGAATTATTTCCCGGGAAAGCAGAATCATAATGGCCAAATCAACGTTACTTTAAAAATGTTACGGCCGTTTTGAACTGGGACAAAAAAGAGGATGATAAAAAAGTGGAGAGATACTTTAAATATTGGATTTTAGGTACATATATTGTTAAACTAGGGTACAATATTTATTTAATTTACTCGTGTCTAGGTTCAGAAGTAATACCAAATATGCTTTTTTGTGCGGTGTACTATAGTGACAATTCATCTCAAAGTTTGTCGATCTCATTTCTTGTCCATTAAAATATTTTCTCGTGTTGGACAAAGTTATGATAATCAGAATTTCACCTCTGACTATATGAATGTATTTAATTTAAAATTGAAGTATTTGTTGCACATCAATGCAGAAAATAGTGTATTAAAAAAGCGAAGCATAATTTCTTTTTATTGACAAGGGTAAGTAGATGTCTGCATAGCTACCGTTCGTTCATTATTTTTATCTGAGTTCTTTTTCTCTTTTCTCTCTCTTATCAAGCCGTACTTCAACTACTTATAATTTATTAGTTTTTTACTAACCGCTTTTCACACCACCATTACCCTTATCTGTCGGAGGTATATTGGTCTGAATAACTTGACAGCAACACACACTCATCTGTAGTCTCCCCCGACGCTCCTTCTATATTCTGCTCTTGTTGTCGATTCCCCCAGGAATGATGCAACACGAAAGGGATGAGGTCACCTTTGTGGACTTTTGCCCAAGCATCGCTCCTTCTCGTAACGTACCTCCAATTCCTCGTACCTACTATCGTCGCCAAGTATTTTTCGGAGAATCGGTATATGCCAACCTAAGGCAGTCTCAGTATTTTAACAAAATGTGCTTTATTAGCTCGTTGAATAGGATGTTACTTTATTATTCTTATCCTGGAGTTAATTTGACATTCACGGTTGGTAGATCTAAAGACGTTAGTGATTGGCAGAATATACAAAAAATTATTTTCCTTTTCTGAATTAATTTTAACTTCTTAAATATTTCCCGTTATTTTATTTCATGTTAAGACATATTTTATGTATGAATATTTATATGCAACAGTTTCCGACTTGAGGCTCTTGGCATGACGTCATAGGAACTTTATTTCTTAATGAGATTATCAGCGTCGCCCTTTCGACCAAGTCATCTCTCCTCTGCACAATGGATTTCCTACTATTTTATTTCCATCTCAGCTCAAACGTGTACAGAATACGCTGAAGGAGACCTAATTTGCTCAATTTTTTGACATGAAATGAAAAACTATGATGAAATCTCGTCTGTACGGGTGATTCCGTACCGAATTCACATTTTTCGATATTTCGGTCATTAATGTTAAGTATTTGTTACCAATTAATTCTGATTTTAAACGAGAATCACCAATAAAGCTAATACTCAGAATTCTATATGTGTGTCCCGTTATCAAAAGGATCACTCAAAAATTATATATTATAACTAACACTTCGATGTTTTGTCAAATAATATTGTGTCCGTTACGCAAGCCAAAAATTTCAGTGCGCAGTAAGGAAACATTCAACGTTCAACAATTAACAAAATAATATTCAGTGTACAGTAATCACACGTTCTTGTCCACAAATTACAATCTGAAAGAATTTTGATATGTCTGATTTCCTTTATCTTACTTTCTACTTTTTCTGCTTCTTCTGGATCGTGGTGACCATCATGAGTATATTTCATTGCCTAGATATAGATGGATCCGAAATCGAGAGTCTACCTTCTATATCACTGACCGATTTCATAGCTATGTAAGAATAAGCATTGCATACCATTTCTGTATCTCCATTTTAATTCTATCACCCTCTATCCTCATAATAAAATCAAACCAATGACTTCTTTTCCAAAAATTATTGAAATAATTTTTTAAATACATCTTCTTTCCAGCTTGTCCCTCATTTTCTCTCATTTGCCAAGTTGAACATCTTTCGGCATTACATCAATTGATCTATAAAGAGGTTATATCATTCATGTCACTAACCTCTGAAGTACCTAGATGTCGAGTTGTTAAAAGAAAAAAACTTTACTATTTCTGCCATTCCCACATGGAAATAGAGAAAGAAAACATGAAAGAGGAAGATTTAGTAAGGAATTTTTTTTTACATCCTTTTAATCTTCCGGAAACAAGTTGGTGCATTTACCTTAATTTTTGTCGTGTGCATAATTTAGTTACATTACCAGCAAAAACATTTCAATGATAAGTTCCTGAATCAATTGATATGATCGTGCAAGGGATAAAACGAGAGATGAAATCGGTCTCAAATAAACACGCGGATATTAAAACGGGATATACTCACTTTCATTTTCTTTTGAATGTCCAAGTAGTACTGTCTCAATTGCCAATTAAATAATTTCATTCATCATTGTCTACATCAGTGAGACTTAAAAGTTGTTCCGTGGAACTCCAATGTTCCGTGAAAAGATCATAGACCTTCCAAGAGTTTGGGCTGCAAATCTAATTTTATGGCTATTATTAATAAAATGAAAAAAAAAATCAAATTATATATTTTCAAAAAATTTGTCTTTCTTTTTAAGTCAAATGTAATGTCTAAGCAAGCAATTGTTTTAATAAGGTATAAGTAAATAAATTACTTGGCAGAATACAATTGTTAATTAACTTTATTTATTTGAGTTTGGTTCCGCCAAATGATGGTTCCGAACCAAAGTGGGATCCGCTGTTCTCCACCACTCTGGACTCCTTCCTCATCTCCGCTTTCTCCACTTGAGCCATCGACCTCCCTCACATTGTGACAGTGTGCATCACTGCCTCCATGAGCCACGTCCGTCGTTGCAGATAAGCTGACCCACCCATCGGGTTCCCGCTGACGGAGCCCACTGCAGCTCCTGCTCCCATTTTATGGACAACAGGGCGCCCATATCGACGCGACCGCTCTCCGTGGTCCACTCCAAGCACACGTGACGTCTCCAATGTCGCCTCGCGGGTTTTCCCTTTCCTCTGGAGGAGAGATGCCCTTTCTCGATAATCCTCTTCGCTTACTTTGCCCTCCTCCCTTCTCATGCGAGGAAAAGATGACCGAAGGACCCATTTAAAATACAAATCTTCCATAAACAGAAATTTAAATTAAATTTTATTTATTAATTTAGAGTTCATTCAACAATTGGTTACAACTATGAATTACTGCGTTCAAATAGCATTCAATGAGTTAACTTTGTAATATATTTTACATTAAATAATATTTCACTTATAAAAAGAAAATTAAACTTTTATAAAATGGACATTGACCTGTGATTTTATTCTCATAGTTATTGTATACTTATAATTTGAATTAAACTTTCTCATAAATATTCTCACATAAATTAATTCTTCAAATACTTCCATAAGTTTCGTGTTCTAAGTGGATGTTACTGCAATTATTTATGGTACGACTGCATAGGGAACAACAGGAAATTACGTAAGATTTTGAGGGTGGGAGGTGGTATGGACTTCTTACGATTTCTTACATGGAGGGGGGTTTCTTTAACTACTTATGTAATTATTGTTACATTCCATATCACACAATTAGTCATGAGACATCACCATTCACAATATGCCAATTTCTCATTCAGGAATCGTTGTCATATTGCATTCTCATAGTTTAAGGTAGTACAAGCGTAGATAGAATTAAATCACTAAAATATCTTAAATCGATATAAATAAACAGAGTAACTTGTATGTACTTAATGTGATTCCAACTTAAAAAATATACCTCACTGGCCATTTAAATGAAATAATTGCAATTATAATAGATGGTGAAATACATCGCGTCTTATGGAGAAAACACTCATTTACAAAATAAGACCAAATTTTAAATCACGAAAGTGATTGCAGTTTACTTTGATTTGTAGTGAATTTTCCATAGTATTCTTACATCACTTTTATCTATAGGTCATCGGACATCTGAGAAAGATATTTCACTTTTTCCCNAAATCGCGAAACCGTTGTGCTCGGCCGCCATGTTTGTACGTGCTCTTGTGCATTTCAAACGAGTCAAATGAGTTCCTGAATACTGTTAATGCTATATTATTAACTGATACATAGAAATTAAATAATAATGATTATTATTATTCATATTACTGTTTTTCATCATTATTATTCATATGTCATGACAATTAGAGTAAAAATAAAGAAATCAATTATACATGCCAGAGATTTGACTCACTTGGAGTGCCGGTCCCACCTTAAGTTTGTTTATTCTCGAAAAGAAAGGTTTACGCTTACCTCGACTCCCCGTAACCATTCACGACTGCAAGTGACATTCGCATCGCGACCTCGTGACCTTCTTTAACTCTTTAGGACGCCAATCGGGCAAACGTTAAGTTCAGCGCTCGATGTTTCAATGTTCGTAACATGAGTTGGTGGTCCTCAAAACATCATTACATGAATTGTCATGATGGTATCTTCTTACGCATCACATCTAATGAGTCAACAAATGAAGATTATCTTTTTTTCTTTCGTTGTTAAAATAACCTTTTCTTTAAACGACTTCTTTTAACTGATCATTAATCGTTCTACATTAAGTTGTGGACGAGCTACAATTTCCATTATGGTTAATGATCTATGACCATCATCTCACGTGGTCCGTGATCAAACTGTGTTTTACTTTTATCTCAGAATGATTTAATTTATTACAACTATTTAAGTATCTTTCCTTTTAAATAGTTGTTAAAATGAAAGTATCTCTTCTCCTTTTTCTGTATCGTTTGTATTTTTTCTCAGCTTCAAGCTCATTCTACTCTTGCTTTTCCCTCTTGACGTCCTCAACTGAAGTGTATCCTTTCCAACATTCTCGTCCTCACCCCGAGGACGACCATCTCGTCCCGACGAACGCTTCTTCAGAAATAAATTCGACGTATATATTTTCATGCCGCGAATTAAACGCGCCCGTTAAGCTAATCGGTGATTAAAAGAGAGCCCGCCGCACTTAGAAAAGGGACTTTCATCTCAATATGAAAAGCAATCGCGATCGGTCGCCGCGCAGGACTCCGGGTATTAACATCCGATTTACATGTAATTGGTGCGCCAATATAGACAGCAGCAGGACGGCGACAGAGGCGCTGTGGACGTCCGTGGGTGGGGGAAGGGAGGGGTGGCAATTGGAAGAGGGGACAAGTAACGCGTCTGCAGCGAGAGAGGTGAAGGGGGATGCCGATGGATCGCATAAGAGCTGCGCGCGGAAGGGCTGCTAGCTATGAAAGGGGAAGAAGGAGGGGGCAGACAGCAAAACGGTAAATGATCAAATTCGAGAAAATTGGTATGTGTGTGTTGCGCTGGATTGGATATTGCGTTATTCCCTCCTCCTCGTTTCGGCTTGAAGCTCTGCTTCGCGTCCCCACCGCTGCCCTCCGCCCGGTTGGCGATCATCGCGACCACTTTGCCGCGAGTGGGATTCAGGTGAATATATCGTTCCGGCGTCGCTGGATGTGTATCTATAAGCCTAATGATACAGCCATCACAATAAGTCACACATTTTGGATGAACTTGGAAATAAAGAGTGGAGCTTGGTTCGCGACGCGCGTTGTCCGTTGGGGCGTCGCGGGGCGTCGCGACGGTGGCGTTGCGCGGGGCACGGCGGCGTTCGGGATGATGATGGGTTTAGTTGCGCGATATATACGAGGATGTGCTAATCCCGGAAGCAATTAACAAAGGCACATGCCAGCCATCAATTAGACGTAACGAGCGAATAGGCCCGCGCCCTCTGATTGATAGAATGGGTTCGCCAGATTAGTTAGCAACCATTGCCAATCCCCGTTGCAACAGTGGCGGTGGTGACGGGGGTGGCGGCGGCGCTAGTCGGAGGCGGTGTGGTGACGAGCGGTGAGCACGGGCGGGAGGGCGGACGCGCGGACGAGCGCTGCGAGTGAGCCGCGACTCTGTACAATACCGGATCATTCAATATATGGATATGTCGGGACTCGAGCAACACCAGTTGCGGCTGCCGGCGCGCGTGGAGCAGCGTGGTGTCGGGCGGAGAGGGATTTTCGTAGTGGACGAAGGGTTGTGATGGGGAGGGGATGTCGCGCGTTCGGAGCGGACGACGCGGCGCTGCGGGCGCGTGTTCGGATCGCGCTTCGCCGAGCGTCGCGTGTCGCGCGACCGGCGCAACGCCGCCACTGAGCTCTTTACGAGACCGGACCCGTTTCCATCGGCGGAGTGCCGAAGTGGCTCAGTTACGGAATTACATCACATTGCATCACATCTTCAATACATCAAAAATAAATACAGAAACTAGTAGTTTTAAAAATGGATAATTTTTATTCGTGTTTTTGAATGGTTGCATCGTTTTTTAAATCAGCAGAAAAATTGTTTCCTTACTTTTCAAATTATTCTGTGAGGAATTCCTCTTCCTATGAAAACGTGAAAATAATGATAACAACATACATTGTATTTTCTTGTAAAAGTTCCATCTTTCATTACATTGAAATTTGACAAAGATTTAAGGTTTTATTTTCCTAAAATCTCGTAATCCGGAATGAGTTTTAATTTTAGTGTGGTTTTTTTTTTTTTTTTTGCAAAAATGATGTTTTCTCTTACAACTATTATGTTCTTTTAAAAAATGTGGTGACGTAAATACTATATACTACATTTAATAATTACTATTTTAAAAATAAAGTAAACGAAATCTACAGAGCTATAAAATATATTGTCCACGATCCATCTAATAATTCTTTTTATAAACACTTCGTTTAAAGTATCTTCTGTAAAAATGGATTTGTAAGGTAAAGTGAGGAGAGAATGCGCACAAAGGGGATCAGGGGGAAGGAGTAGAGTGAGCGTGCAGCGACAGAAATTATCTTCTTGAATGTTCACATTGATTGTTTCGAGTATCGAGGGTAATTATGTTATTTTGTTTTCCCAAAGTAAGCGCTAGAATATTCATAACTTTTCCTCTGAATTTCTATAGAATGATAGTGATTCAAAATAAGTTAAAATGTAAGGATTTCTCATTAGCAAGTAAAAAAATGTAAGGTTTAAAATGTAAGGATAAGTTAAAATGTAGTAATACAAAATAAGTTAAAATATAAGGATTTCTCATTAGCTAGTAACCTAGACTAACAGTGTGAACACCAACAATTATTTCTAGAAGTGACTGTTTAAGTAAAAGTCCGCGCAATCTCACCTATCGAAATGGGAGTGTTTGCGCCTTTGCTACTTCAGAGAGATGGCGCATTGCTCGCATTAGTTTCCAATACTAAGAAAGAAAACATGCACTTTAGGAAAGAAAACGACGGATATTGAGGATGTGGATTAATTTTAAGTTAAACGTGTTATCAAGTAACTTATTTTGTTATATTATCTGAGTTTGTTTTTCTTGGTGCTTTTTATTTTTTCTCTTTAGTAAAAATTCTTTAATATTTTAATTTTTTTTTCCTTTTTCTGTTTCTTTAATCATTAAGTTGAAATATTCAATTCGTAATAAAATTATATTTCTTTACAAAAACCTAACAACAATATAATTTAAGTGTAATAATTATTTTTAACAATTTAATTGAAGTTATTACTAATAACATTTTTTCCTACCAATCACATCAACTCTATAAAGAGAGCGCAAAATAGATTTCTTGTTTTTCATACAGCTGTGACATTAAAGCAAGCATAACAACAAAATAAGAATTATAATGCATAAAAACAAATGAAGTCAAAATAATTCATGAACAGTACAGAAAAAGAACATTTCGATTAAAAAAAATCATTTTATTGAATTGTGCTTTTACCTCATACAAGTTTACACTTCCAGACAATTTAAACTATTAATGTGTAATAATTATAACTCTACAGACATTTCTAACATTGGACTTCTGATGTATTTCAATTATAGTCCAAGAAAAATTTTTTTTTTTTTAATGATACTAAATGTATTGAAAATTCATTTCTGAAATACACATTTCGAGACAAAATTATCAAAAGAATCTGTAAATGCTTCTGAAGCTCCCCTACAAATAAATTAAACTCGGCATGTATATTGAATTAGAATGTAGATTTGTTGTCACAAGATTCCATATTTTTAGGAATGATTTTTTGAACAACATTTGAATCTATGAGGTAGAACATTACCATTCTAATACTATTTTGTATGACTTATTGTAACAATGTGATACTTTCTATTCAAAGGACGTGACATGGTGAGTTTTCAAAAAAATTGTATTCGTGGCAATTGTATTAAATCAAATATGTATGAGCACCATAACTGCGATATAGACCAGGTGGTGTCATTCATAATTAAACTTGGCAGCGATTTTACAGATATTTGTATTCAATTCATGAAAAAATCCTTTTTCATTTATCCGTGACTTATACTCACGTATTAAATGTTTTTTGTGATATTGTATAGGCAGTTATTTAATATATATAATCCCCAGAATAAAATAAAAACACAAGTTTTGTAAGGAGAAAAATTATTTGACAAGTATTTAAATATTCATGTTCTTTATCAGATTTTAATATTTCTGCGAAATGCATATGAAATATGAATAATTCTTTTCTTAAACTTACTCACCATTGTAAGTTGATAACAAAGAATATTTACATACAATGTATGTAATATTTACAATAATTTTTACATACGTAAAACTAATATTTTCTTCTGTACGAACAACCGATTTTACGTGGATAAGTGCATCGAATTAAAAAAACAGTACTGTTAATTTTAATTTTTAATTAAATGGGCTCATTGCATTTATCATGTAATGTGTATGCATAAGTGCTCGAATTCTAGTTCGCTTTTTATCGTACACGGTACAAACAAGAAGTAATAAGGTACATTGACCAAAGTAAGAACATTGATTAAAAGAAGTACAAAAAGTGTTGAAAACTATGTGCAATCTACTTAAATTAGAATAATTTGAATGAGAAACCTGCATCGAACTTTAGCTTGATATATTGCAAATCTGAACGTCTTTTTCATGGTGTTATAAAACTGTACAAACTAAAATACTTTCAATAGAAGGATATATGTATCAATATTGAATTGCCCAAGAAGGTTTCCACACGAAAATGTGACATATCACGTGAAAACACAAATACTGAGAACCTCCGAAAATGTTTTTCTCTCAGGAATCATACTATACAAATCTATATATTTTTTAATGCAAAAGATATCATAAACAAGAGGGGTGATAAGATGAATATACACTTCATAACTCCAATTTTAAGAACCAAACATTCGAGAACATTTTAAGTTTATAAACTCAAATTTACGCAAAAGAAAATATTAAAAAATATAGGTTATTTAAATTATTTAGGTTTAAGACCTCACAAAGTGTTTTAAAACGAAATTATACGTGTAGTTTCATTAAATACTTAAAGAGTTCCCTTACGGAGCATCCGAGTTCAACTCGTGGGCGAAGTTGTGGGCGAATTCCTTTGTACGGTGGCTCTGCCAGCGGCGAATGGGTGAAGCTGAACGTTCTCGTTACATCTCATGTCGCTAAATAACTCGCGAAATATTAACATTGTAGATTGAGTGATTCACGGGATGACGCATCACATTTTGTATGGATTTATGTGAGCAACGTTGGAGTAGTTACTAATGTGTCAAATGGAACCGATACTAATAACTATCTTGTGACAAAAATAATAAATTATTGAGTTATTTAGTTGCCTACTTTTTTATAAATGAAACAAGTAATGCAAACTGTGATGTCAAAAATTAATAATTTCTCAACAAATATATGCTTCTATTAACATATAAAGACTTAACTCCAGATATGGGGGGGTGACAATTTAGAATTTGACCAAGCAGATTGATTAGTTGTAGAAAATACATTTTGCCCTCCGTTGTCGCAATAGCCAATCTTTGTATGCCCTTAAATAAGAAAATGGTAATACATTAAAAAAGGAATAATTCAAGTAGTTATTAGTTGCATTTCTACAGCTTGATACATTAAAATAACATGAAGTATCTTGCATAAAATTTTGTCACACTGATGATATCTCATTCACTCGCGAATAAAAATAATAAATAATAAACTTTATTGTCAAAAAAGCTGTTACAAACTACGTATGACCACGTGGAGGATAATAAACTAATTTACTAATATTTATCGATTTTTTTTTCTTGAACAAACGATGTGCGATTATTTTCCTTTCTTGTGAGAGACTTATAGTTTTGAAGGAATATACCGGCTCCTTCCCTCCCCCCGCCAGTTATTTTGATATCACTCCCCACTATCCCACGTTCCCCAATTAAAATATTGAAGATATCTCCCGCACCCCATCCCCATATATTTTTGTGAGATTACTCGTCGACGATAGATATAGTATTATCAAATTTCAGCAAAATTGTTTTCTCAAGTATTAAAAGTCCTGAAAGACAAGTGGTCTTGGATAATTGTGTAGTAACTCTAAATGCACAATAATTATTAGTAATATTTTATAATTTATTGTATTATGGAACTTAATTAGTATTAAATAACTCTTATAAAATGAACAAATTTAATTAATTGTGTTGACATATATAGTATAAATATTTATAAAGTTAACAAAACTTGCGAAAATAAATATCATTTTTTAATGACTGTATCTTTGTCAATTATGGATAACTTATTCTAAATTTATCTGATAACAATTTTAGGTTTTAGGAGTATTGTAGCGAAAAATTGTCTTGAAATATGATTGCATTGAAATTTCATTTGGTGATCAAAAGTAACGAATTTTATTAAAAACATGGGAGTGGACCCTAAACATTCAAAATCTTACAGGTAAAGAAGTAGAATGATTTATAATTTTAGGGTACATTTTTTCTTTCTTTCGCGTTCGCTGCCAGCCAAGATTCAACTTTCGCATGATACGGACAGTGAGTAATTTTTGTGAAATAGGTATTTTATCTTAGTTTTTAATGAAAATGAACTTTTGTATCAATGGAATTTTGATTACAAGTATATAGGTTATATTGTAATACAAGTTTTTAGACTATTGCGAGATGGTCGATTGTTTTGGCCGAATATGAACAAATTGACCCATTCGTCATACATTTAAGATAAATCTTTGTTTGTATTTAATAATCACACGTTTTATTGTGAAACACCGATCATGTCTACTACCGCAGCAAATTTTACATTTAAAATTACATAACTATAAAAAGAAAAAAGATAAAGAAGAATGTATTGTACCATTAAATAATTATGGTTAGAACGTTTATTTCAAATACCCGCGTGCAAATATAATTCTTTAACGTGTGGTTTATGAACAGCGGAGCAGGTAACGAAATTAATGGCGCGCCAATTTATTAGTAGATTCATTACATTAGTAAATCAGCAACTCTTTCATAATTTGTAATTGTAGGTTATAATTCATTATATATCATTATTTTTTGAAATGATAATACCATCCGAAAAAACAACGTAACACGTGTCTCATTAAGGGAGCAATGTGCAATGTAGCAATGGAACGTTCATATGCAGGTAATTGTAGGAATTTGAAATGTGAAAAATAGCAATGTTTTGATTCAGGAAAACAAGATAGGTGCGGAAATGTAAAATTCATGTAAATGGTCACACATGAGAAAAACACCGAGGGGAGAGTGTACATTTTTGATGATTCCGTGGAACATAATTGAATGGAAATAGTAATAAACACTTGTTTTTATAGATTAAATATCGTTTAACTACGGGAAGGAATAAATAAATAAAAGAATGGATTTATTGGTGAGCCTTAATTTTAAGTCTTAACTATACTTTATAATTATTTTATTCAATTTCTTTTGAAGTGTGGAGCTGATACTTCCGAACCTCATTCTTTCCAAACCTTTCCTTTACTACCACATTCTTGAACACTCGCAGTTTCTACTAATCTGCTTCTCTGATTTCACAGCGAATATTTTCATATTACTTGATCTCTATTTCACTCATTTTCTGCGCATTTATTTGACAGCCTTCTAAGTGATGTTTCCGTTTCCTATAGTTCCCAATGAAATTGCTCGTTTCCATCAATAACGTCATCCACTTAATCGATGTTGGTTACGCACTTGACTGCTGCTGTACTGAGAAGCGGCAAGACGATTGACCCAGTGTTACATTCTGCCAGATGGCAATAGTTCCTTGTAGTATAAAAATTAAAAGGAAGGAGTGTTCGAAAGTTACCCTTACAGAGTGTACTTACAAAGTTACCCTTACTTCCGTGCCTGCACCATATATGACAGCGCTCAGCTCATTTTTGACCGAAGTGCGGATTGACCGACTTTTGCACAAATAGTCTCAAACGGTATTTATTGGCCGTTAATACTACAGATTCGATATCTATAAAGTGCGATACGTATCACTTGAATAATGATACACTAACCCACTTGATACTCAGGTTCATATCTCTCGGCTGTACTAAGTAAGGAGACGATTAATTTAGTAAATCATTGAATTGTTGTCGGACAAAGATGTACGTACAAACACATTCCTACTCCCACTGTTTCCTAGCTTTGACGGGTTGTCGCCTTGGGCACGAGAAGAATTGTTTGTTATTTGTCCGAACCATCCTTTTTTAATTGTCTCGAGCGAGGAATGGTATTGTAAAGTTGTATTGATTTAAAATGCAAAGATTGACCACTTAACACCCTGTGTTTATGGGGTATTACAAATGCCTATTTACTAGAAAATAAAGAAAAATCACTTTCATAATATTTACATATTTCAGTTTGAACAAAATGAAAATTTCATGTTTTATGTACACGCTTTAAGATTAATTCGATATATTCACTCGAATCCCAAAGAGATAATACTTGATTCATACGTTATAATTCCAGATCTGAACAATGATACAAAACCTCGTTGATGTCTTATGTGTAATGTCAAATACATCTCTAGTAACTGAGATATTTTTTTAGGATTATACCGAGATGACATGTTGCTAAATTGGTGACGCATTTGTGATGGGCTGTCTGAAGTTGACGTGATGACGTAGTTGCTATAGTCATTGCGGTGGCAAAGAGAATGAGATTCTTAACTTCGTCGTGGAGAAAACGCAGTGGATGATACAAAGGTGGTACGAGATATGACGAAGCGAAGGTGACCGAGACTACAGTCCACAGGCGGCACAGAACCCTGTGTTTTACGATGCTCATCTCGCGCCGTGTAATCTGGCGAGTAACGACCGGACAAGACCCCGCACGGCTACCACCACCATCTCCACCCACCTTCGCGGCCTACACAACCCTCTTCGCCACGAAACCGAACCGCTGCTACCATCTCCGCCTTCTCCAGCATCACTGAAACAACCTGCTACATCTCGAATTTTATATCCACGTCTATTGTTCAAATCCCCATAGCCTACAGAACCACCACCATCTCCATCCACACCACCCGAACCCCTATCGCGATCCCCTACTTTCATCCTCCCTTTTCGCATCCTCCAAGCGTCTACATGGGCACGGACACCCCCTTCACCGGAACCCTTTCGGTCTTGTTCTACAATCGCATTAACACGGGTGTTGCGCCAGGGCTTGATTAAGCTGCAGCTTACACGAGGCGCGCGCCGCATTGGTCGCAAGTCGCACTGGCCTCTTCGCAAAAGAAAGAAGCGTCGACGTCGCTTTATGTCTCAATCTGGGGCCACGAGGAGCGCTGGTGTTGTGAAAAGGGCGACAGACTGCATTCGAGATAAATTCAGAACTAGATAAGAGTGCTGCGTCACTTGAGGGAGTATTTTTGGATTGAATAAGTTGTTCACTCATCACTTGTTGTGGATTATGCAGAAATAAATTTGTGAGTGGGGTCATTAATACTAATTTATACTTCGAACAATATATATAAAATGAAAGAAGACTTCGGATGAAGTTTATAATTTCATCATCAATTCAATAATTTCATTCGACTAAAATATATGATACATTAATTTTTACTTTGATACATTTAACTCAAATTAATTAGCGATCGGTCTCATGAAGCTAGGGTAAGGTTCTCAGTTCGAATCTCGACATACTGAAAAGTCGTTTCATTTCTTCCGATTATAAATGAAAGCGCCTAAAATATTCGAATAGTCTTTCTTCTTGTTCCAAGAAAATTCTTTGTACCCTGTTACATTTAGAGTGTTAATTGAAAATTTCAAACATGTTCCGACAGAAAAAAAGTATAGACGACACTTTTGCGTTACCATTCATTGTACTTGTCTTCTGGTTTTTGCGATTACATGTATTAGTACTGATACTAGCAAACGTATCGTAAATAATTATTTCTCCTAGATTGCGAGTTCTGTATGGTCATGTAGATTGCGAGTTTTATGT
>NNCF01127836.1:296991-310095 GCA_002313205.1 Laupala kohalensis | reverse complement strand
TATATATATATATATATATATATATATAACTAAAAGAGATTTTCTTATTTTTAATTTTAAAGAGTTCATTATTTTTTGCCAGGAAAGAAATCCAAAATATAAAATAAAAATAGAAAATTATTACAATAAATCATTTAAAGTATCTGGTATTAATTAACCTTTGAACTTCTTAATTCAATATCTTTAACCATCCACTCTCATTTTCTCTCTTCTCCTTCCTCTTGATAACGAAATAGCATCGCGTGGTTACACCCGCGGCCACAAGCGGCACTGGTGCGCCAGTCACTCACATGGGCGAAGCGGACGCGGTGCGAGCAGCGGGCGTTAATGAGACGGCTTCGACTGTTTTTGCCTCGGCGCAATTGCGAACAGATATTGATTTTGGATCAGATACACATACTCGGCACTTTTTGTGCGCGTTACGAACAACTTCCTGTTTTTTATGCGTTATTCAAGTTTAGCATCGCATATATTTACCCGAGTGTTACACAATTTACGATTGGAAATTCTTGTCAATTGATGTCATCGGGTTTATGTTATTGTGATTTATTTGCATGCGTAGGTTTTGCCTGTATTTGCTCGTTTCACTTTTAAAACTGTAACAATCGTTTATACACAATGCTACAGAATTTTTGTAATTAAAAACCTAATTATGAATCAATTACGCTTTTCCGTTCGGGTCATCAATATTATATTCCGTCAGTAATTTGTACTTTCAAACGTATTCATTGATGAACCGAGCGGCAATTTAACGAATTTCATGAAGGCCCTACATTTGGATGAGATGGAAAAAAATAGCCCAAGTATTTTAACGAGTACGGACGAATGCTGAAGAGCAATTTCATATTGCAATCCTGGAATTATAGTTATTGTATATTCGTTATTGATATGGTCGTAATATCTATTGCAGGATTACTGATTATAAACGCTGAACAATAGAGGAAATTGAATTGCCGGATTAATTCTCGAAACGCAAACAATTTTCTCTCTTAATACATTCTAATTGTAATTATTTTAAATTCAACTAAATAAACTTTTTCACGATTCTGATGACACGGAAATTCTGCGCTGTGCATAAAATTGTTGTTAACATTTTCACGGACTAAATTCCCCTTTCATACACCGATTCATCGGATTTTTTCGACAGAAAAATAATGAACTATATTGGAAATTATGTGTAACTTAGAAATCAAAGCAACTAATTGCTGAGGGGATCTCTCTGTACGCTATGGATTGCTGCAATAATTTAGCGATTCTGTTCAGATTTGTGCAATCAGCCTAAGGACATTCAGAGTCGGAGAGCAACTCCGGGGACCCATCGCGAACCAACTACGCGCATGAAATAACTACTCGCGCGCCATCCGAGCATTAATCACTCTAAGCCGGTATTAGCGGCCTGATTACGAGTCGAAACTGTCGTAAATACGCGCGCGAGTAAAATCATTAGGCGGAATAACTTAAACATATTTCGCAATTACGGGAGCCAGCCATGATTTTATGGTCAGTTCTCCTGGGAGGGAAGACGGACAGGGCTAGGGGTGACAAGTGGAGGGTGCAGGGTGGTGATTGACCCCTAAGTTCAAACAAAATGCTGACGAGATGGTCACTGATTTTGAAATGAAAAAATGTACAAGACATAGATACAAATTTGCGTGTTCATGACTGACAGTTTCCACCAGAGATCTCAATCTTATGTTTAGATTTATATCCAAGTATGACAGTATACGTTTAGTACTATAAAGATTTATTGAATTATAAACAGAACATATAACTATCATAGGTGGCACAGGAATCAAGACTTTGTATTCAATTGTAGCTTGCACTTAAATTTACTTAAAAACCAATATCACGTGTCAATTCGAAACAAAAATGTGATGATATGTAATATTTTATGTAAATTTCGAAATTAACTTTTTAATGTATTACTATTAATATTATGTCAGCGGTATTGATAGGGTACAATGACCACGAATAAATATATTAATCTTTGTATTTAGTGCATGTATATCGTTGTAATTATTCCTGCCCTATTTTCCAAAATCACTTTAAATACTCTCTTAAAATCACGTTAATTAAATTTCCAAAGTCATTCTCCGTGTAATTTAGGTGTTCTCATCCAAAAGAATTTAGTTGATAAATGATACACGATAAAATATTTCATTGAAACATTGAAAATAAGTTATTTCAAATATTGAGATTAAATGAATGTGTTTAGTCCACACGGTGTAAGACGAATCCGTGACGTAAGAAAGGTAGATTCCATAACATAACGCATGTGGAATATGATTCAGAATAATTTCTTAATAAGACAGATTTTAAAAAAATTAACTAGTACCTCGGATTACGCTACGCAATGGTATTTTTTTCTCGATACAATGTGAATTCTTTGCACTCTGAGGCGGGCTTGAGTTGAACTAAGATCACGAAATAATTTTCTTATATTCCAATTTTCACTAATTATTTTTGAAGTCAATTTGCAAAACTACGCAGTTTAATTTACTTTGAATTATTGAAGCAGTAGACTTCGAATATCGTACAGTAGTGATGTTTTTTAATAATAAATTATGAATGTTGGGAATAAAGGGAAACACGAGATTTAAAAAATTGAAGAATGTAATATTTTTGAAAATACAAAATAGATTTTGAATACAGAAAATATAGTGTTTCCATATAGGGTTACGTTACTGGGAAATTAAGTTTGCTGGCAGGTTGTGAATTCCATATATGAACCCAATAAGGTATTTCTTCATCTTAAATATACATTTTTCTTAATAGTTTATATCATCTAACTAATGCATATAGCAATTGCATATATGAGCTCTAACGTACAACTACTGTCTTAGCTACTGTGTTTTTCAAAATGAGACCCCGTCCCCCCAAAGGAAAATACCATTCACGCAACTGCGTAAGATGTTGACCATTTTTCTTGGTGAGAACGAAGGTCCAAAATGCAGTGCATTATATTTTAAAGAGATAGAGAAAATAAAACATAATAATAATAATAATAAAAGCAATACCTAAGAATAATAATAAACAATAATAAATAACTCATTTTCAAAAATAACAAACTGCCTAAAACTGCAAACAAGGAGGACAATAAATTAATTTACTCATTGATTTATTCAATGCATTTAATCTAATTCAATGAATACTAAGTTGATTGTTTTAAGGTAATTTTTCAATAAAACCACAGAGATACTGGCGATATATTTTATAATGTAAATATTAATTCTTTCCTTATTTCATTTTCTTCCAACATGCAAGTGACCAATGAAGGGATGTTATCTGTCACGAAGAATTTAAAAAATGTAATGTATATTTTGGTATATATTTTTAATGAATACACCATACAATTATAGATAAATTATTATTGTCGCGATCAGGAAACTCAAGACAAATTAATTGTTAAGGCATTAAGCACAACATTCATAAGTGATCGTACCGCTGTATTAGACTCCAATCGTCCCACGAAGACAACGTAAACAAATGATGGTGGATGTGAAGTCGTGGAAAAAGGATGGACATAGAACTACACGCGGAAACCAACGCTGTGAATATTACACGCCACGGGCGCGCGCCCTAACGCAACAGAAGGAAACTGCTGTGTGAAATACGTTTCTCGAAGCCCTCGTATTTCCAGGATGTTGGTATTTATTATTTACAAAATAAAACACACGACGTTCCGGTATAATTATTTCTGAACCTCCGCGAAACGCTGCCTCGCGTATGTGAAGTGTTCCTGCTTACTTTTTGGGGCGAATGTGGAGGAAATCGTAAATCCAGAGAGAGCGCCTCTGCTATTGTAACCACTACCTTCAGCCATCTTTCATTTGTCGTATCTCCCCCGCGCCGTTTCGCTGCTTGGCGTTGCGACATACTCCCTCCACTGCTGTCACCTGCTAACAGGCTAACCTAAATTTCGTTTCTGCCTTAAACCAGCCGAAATATTTTTATCAACCAGCTGTGTAAGGTTGGCGTAGCACAGAAAATAAGACTGAGGAATAGAGTCTTTGGTATCTGGAGATGTAATTTTCTTTTCTCCGTGTTTAGACCATCTTAGCTACCACCCTCACTAATCCTAACTTTCTGTAAGTGTCAGACCATGTCAGAGCATGAAAGTAGTTTTTCCCCTCCTTCTTAGTGTCGATGCTATGAAATCGCTGTCTCACATTAGCTTTGTATTTACTGAGAGTTTGTGGAGCTAAACAAATGTTTCCTCGTTTACATTTTCTATATTTAAGAATAAAATATAATACTATAGATATTATTTGGAGAATAATACTTTGCACTGTATAAATATTAATTAATTTTTTATATACGTTTACAATATCTCATTTATAAACTGTTGGTAATACTTCAAAATATATAAAGGAAATTTCACAACAATTATTGAACGAACTTCCAAATTTTTTTTGATTGTTTCAACTGAATCCGGGTTTTAAACGGCTCAAGTCTTTTGTCGTAGGTAAGAGATCTCTAAAGGTATTAATTTCACTATTTTGTTGTGGTGAAACATAAAGACAATTTCTATTGTCCGAGTTAAGGATGTAGATATAAATCTAAGAGTTCAGTCTTCAGATACTCGCAATTGTGATCTAATTCGTTCGTTCATGTCAAGGAATCGCGAATGTATACACTCTTCTATTACCACTCTGAGAAACAAAAATGTATTTCTCGAAGCACCTTGCTCTCTTGTGCAAATCTTTTTTCTCTGCCACCAAAATACATTCACCTTGCCATGTAAGACTGGGACAGTCTCCCGCGGGACTCCTAGGAAACGAACGGCTCCTGCAAAAACATCATATTGAACCTCCACTCCTTTGATTTAAGCGAACCGGATTGAATGAGCATTTATATCACAAAGAACATATTTGATTAGCCGCATGCACCCCTCGGCAGTGTTCCAAAAGTCTCCCTCAGTTCCTAAAGTCACCACTTAACACACAGGAGGGCGTGCTATTCGCCTAGAGGATGGGAAGATGGGTGTGTGCAGCTTCTTGTTTCAAGGGGATTAGGTGGAGGAGGAAACCGTGGGTTTCTACGGACCGAGAAGGATCTAATGTTTTATGAACTATTTCGGAGACTAAAAAAAGTGCACGAACATGCATTGTTGAAGGAGTGAACCACATAATAAGAATTTCTCCGATTTTCGTTCGGGTAGAGGTGGATTTTATGTTCAGACTCTCTAGGCTCTTGTAATAGGGAAAGGTGTCTATTGTAATAATTAATTTCAAATTTAGAGTTATTTTAATACTTACGATTTGTAAAATATAAATTCCGAAAAATCTATAGTCAGAGAATATTATGTGCTTGTCAACTATTGTTTCGTGTTTTGTTTAATACAAAATTGTAGGTATTCTCTTGATATTATAATACGTAGCTTATTTTGTATTCTCATCTTTTCAATCCGCCTCTGCCTTAGGGCCCTTGATCGGAATTGATGGAACGACCTCTTGCTTGCATCCGGAGAGTACATTTGTTATTTGTCCTCCACGAGGTCATACGCAGTTTGCTGCTTTTTCGACAATAAATTTATTTATTTATTGATGTTCATGAATTTTAAAGTATCGTCAGAGAACGTTTAATTGTAAAACAATTTTTTTTATTTTTCACATTTATTTTTTCGTAGAAGACATATTTGTTGTGCCACAATAAACAAATAGAGAACATCCTTTTTTTGTTGAAAATCAGAAGAGAGAACATGCTCTACGCTATTAAAAGACCAATCTCAAATGATTCCCGTTATCGAGACGAAACAAAATTAGTCCAAACGAAGTGGCAAAACGCTAACATAGTCATAATGCAATAAATTAAGTGAGTTACGAACACCCACATAGGGTTAAAGTTTGCATTAGATCTGCCGACACCTCTTTGTTGGTGGGAACGGTAATTGTTTGAGTAATAAGAGTCTAGTCTGTGATTAAGAAAATGCATATGTACCTAAATTTAAAAACATTAAAAATTGTAAAAAACCGACTTAAGTCGCTTATTAGAAAATGATATTTCGGAATACAACTTTTACATCAACTGAGAGAAATGGGCAGTGAATTCCTTACATTAAAAAACGCCGTTTCATGTTAAATACAACAATTTGATTTATCTTATAGTGCTATTTATTTTACAGTATTTTGACATTCTTTAAACTTTTGTGGGTACCTTTCTTCCATTTCTACAAGTTTCAGAAGTAATATTTAATTTTTACGTTAAGTATGAAATTAATAAATAAAGCATACACGTAATTTCCTGAATAAATTAGAATCTCTTACTTAACAATAAAAAGTATTTTGGACCAGAAATGAAGATTTCTGTTAAATTTATGTTGTTCTCATGGAAGGAAAACTTTTTCAAATCGATTGAAACCAATTATTTCAAACTATTTTATTTTACATTTTACTAAGAAGAGAAGGGGTGTTGTACAGAAAATCATTTTCAATTTGATTAATATTTACAAAGACATTTATGTTTAAAGTGATACAAATAATGCTGCAAGATTTACAAAGTGCTTTGAGTTAATTTATACTTCTCTTTATGTAGAGTATTTACACAGTTATACAGCAGACTCACAGGGTTTTCGTGGTGATCTCCCTCCAGGGAATTAACCATTACGATCAATCATGAGCTAAATTTCGTAGGGAAGACATTTGGAAACCGTGCGACCAACCTTTTGTCATCCCATTAGTTCTGAGGTATCGGAGTCTTGCTTCAGCCTAAGCCTTCGCGAACCTTGAGCAAATATTAGTCCGCAGCAATTAAAGAGACGAACCGCCAACATAGAGCAGGCGTCAATGCGCACTTTGCGGCTGCCTTCAGATTCGCACATCCTTTACGCTGTGTCTGTGTGTCTATGCAAGGGTGGACAGGATGTGACCTTCGAAGAGCCATGCGTCGCGTGAGGAAGCAAGGACGTTCACTGCCGACGCGACTATTGCGCGCGAGGGTCGGTTGCTTCTATTCTAACAAAGACATTTCCATTTTATTTTTGCCTACTTATCAGTCAACGCAGGATAGATGAGGCTTTATTTCGTACACCTGGTTTTTGTGTGGACCACTTTCTGTACAGGTTCGAACGAAGATATGTTATTTTTATTCCGATAAAGAGTCAATGTTTTGAGAAAAGGACCACCTTTTCACCTCTCGCCCAAAGGCTACTACTGAAGGCTATTACCGCAGATATACCGTTGGCACTCTAACCAAAGGGAGGAAGGGGACAAGGCGTCCGAACTCCCTTATCCCCTATAAAAATTTTCTAAAAGAAAACATACTGTGAATAAAACTATACAACGGATTGTTGATCTAATGCGTGATAGTGATTTAGTTGGTACTGAATTTATATTAATATAGACATTTTGAATTAATGAAAATGCGAGCTAATTATAAGAGATTATTTCACTCACACCTCAGATCCGTTTTAGCAGATTCCTGTAACATCCCTCGAGGAACGAAACAATATTATCGAGTTATTTTGGAATTGACATGTTCCAATGATTCCAAGCAAATTCCAAATATTGTATTCAGAATTAATTTCAGTGGATGTCCGAAGAACTTTTAAGTAGGGGTTAAAATTCTTGGGCGAATATATAGATAAAATATCTATGCTGGGCGATATGATCATACTATAATAAAACGGTAATCACGACATTTTGTGGTGCTTTTTAGACCCTCCAACTGTAATAAAAATTGTTTCATCGTGCAGATCTTGACTAAAAAATGGTGCGCAATATCATACATTTATTTAAACATGGCGTCGATGTTTAAGAGATCCCCTCGCTCGGAGCCTGGCTTGGGCGATGTCTCAAAGAGCGTTTTTGTCGAAATCCGTCAGCGAATTCCCTACGAGCGAAGTAAGTCGATTTAATAAATAAAAAACAAGTACACTATAAAATGTAATATGTAATAATCATTCTAGAGTATTCTTTTGGTCATTTTAAAAAGATGTTGATTGAAGAATATTTCTAGATTTAAAACTAATAAGTGATTAAAAAGGGGTACTTGACTCGTAAGTGGCTTGCCCTGCTGGTATATATTAAACCACTCCACCCAATATTTTAAGTTATGTCGATTTTTTCTACACATTTATATAATTAATAAAATTCGAATATATCATTTTAATAGTCTTAATGATGTAATCCGTTTCCATGAAGTTACTCATTTACGTGACATTCTTGTCCACCGATTGAGGTAATCTAACAACAATTCTTTTCTGTTAGTAAAATATATGAAAACGGAAAAGAGTGATTGTTGCGATTGATAATAACGCAGAATTATAATGTTATTATAGGTATTTAGTAGTTGGTAGTGAATGTTTGACTTAAAAGTTCTCTAAAATTTCATATCTTGTTACAATATTTTCATTCCACTACTTCTTCTCAGTGATCGTGAACAAATACTAGAAATTGCCTTGATCGCGTATGAGATGTTCTTACCCTAAGCAATTAATTAGGACAATCATGATATGCATAATACGTAGATATAGCGACTTCTTATGACAGAAAGTGGTATAACTCATGTCTTTATAGATGTTGAACATATTGTGAGCTAACGTTTGTCAAGGTGAAATTCTAGTGCAAGCATACAGAAGCGTATAGTTTCGACATGATGAAGCGATATTTTTAAGAAACAAGTTGAAGATATCTAGATCTCAGTAGACCTAATGAATGAAAATAAGAATAAAATGAAATACACGGATTATACTTGAATACTTACAAAATAGGAATTTCCAAATATTTATTATGTAATTTTTGAGACGCTCAACTTACCCAACGTCGCCCACGAGATTAATTCGTTTCTTCCCATACAATTTCACAATGTCAGAAACTGAATTTCTCAACTCCAAATCGAGTCGATATATTCACAGAAATAGTCCACTCTACTCATTTCCTTTGGTGGCAACCATGCTCATCTTTACCCGAAACTTTACGGACAAAAACTAAATTAGATATTGAACTACAAACATTGAACGGATTGAAACAAAACTTTCACAGCTGTATTACCTAAATTAGGATCTGAAATACGCTTCATTTCCTTATGACATCCGTATTTGGAGATACAATTAAAAGTATTAAAGAAGGGTGTTTGTATTTCACTATAATATATAGATATCGAAAAGAATATTTACACAAGGTGAGTTCCATGACGTAAGATTGCTCTTCCTACTAACCAAAGTAATCAGAGGGGAGGTATCCGGGGTACGTAAGGTTCTGTATTACGAAAGAGAGAAACCCCAGCCAAAATCCTCACTCTTTTGCGGTGAATGGGGCATAAAATCCTCGCTCTCCCTCCTGAGGGCATGCAACTATTTAAGACATATTTACGAAATAGATTAGATTGCGCTATTTTGAGAACATTACTGAGAGAACGAGTTTGGATGCAAGATTGAAATTAAGAGGAAGGAAAGAATATCTCCAAACATTTGGTTGAAACATCCGAACCTTGTAGAGTCCGAACTGTATGATCCTATCTCAATGTTTGGAAACATTCTATCCTTCGTTTGAATATGGATCTCTCATCCAATCGTAGAGTACTCTTACCCATTGTATTTTCTCAGTGTCAAGTCAAACTGTTCCACCATAGGTCCCAAAGGTGCCCATGGGATTCATGGAAGAAAGAGCTCCTAATATTACTACGTCTCGGTACTAGAAGGATAATGAATCTCGTTCCTATCGGTTTGACCCCAGAATAGACCGGGTACTCATTTTACAGCAGGACTGAGCAGGTTGGATGTTGAGGTGTGATAAAAATTACTCACTCCTCCGGGGATTGAAACCCGGCCATCCAGTAGCTCAGCGTTCTATCCAAAGAGCAACGCTGACTATTTTCTCAGTGTACTTATCCAAATATGCCCACCCCTGTCTCCACTATTGGCACTCCTTTCGACCCTTGTCTCCAAGCAGAGTCCTCGTGGCTNCGTCGCACCCCCCCCCCCCGACTCCTTACGTCCTCCACGAACGAGGGTCCTTATTTCGGAGAACGCCATAAATTACACTTCCTTTTATATACGAGTGTTTGCAGGCAGAGACACCAGCAATTGTACAGTCCGCGTTGTTACCAACGGTTTAAACTTTACGCGAATATTGTAAACGGTGCATAAGTCAAACCCCTTCAGGGACCCTCCACGGAGATTCGTTTAGGTTTAATCTTTACTTTCTGTTCTGGCGAGCGCGAGAAAGAGACGTTCGTTATACACACACATATACAGTTGGAGCGGGTCTGCGCGGCATTGAATTCACCCGAAGCAATATTAAACCTAAGAGTAAATACGGTAAATCAAGATCGTCCAGGATTTGCGTGGCCGCTCTCTGGGAAAGGGTTGAGTCGAAAGGCGACGCGGAAGGGCTGAGGCGTAGGGTGGGTGGGCGACGAAGGGTTCAAGAGGAAGCGAAGGCTTTGTGAAGTGGGTGCGTAGGTGGCGGCGCGTTTCCTCGCGTCTCCCCGCTCCGTCGCCGTTTCCTGCCTTCTGTTCCCTTAAGCATCGGTCTAGCTCCTCGTTGTCCTTCCGTCGCCCTCCATGACCCTCCCTCCCCCCTCCAGAGATCCCGTGATCCTTTTGGAGCAGTTCTTCTCCTTAGCTTCATGGATTAGACTGATTCTCATTCTGTCCTTTCGTCTTTGTCTGCTTTACATTCTACTTCATTATATTCCTTACTTGTTTTGCTGAAGTAAAACAAGCTCACTAACTTCCTCTCAATAAATGTGGAAAAATAATTTTGATGGCTTCGTCACTACCACTACAATTTATTGACATTTCCCATAAGTATCGATTGCCTACTAATTTAACATTTTAAGCTTGAATTGAGACTACTGTCGTATGAAGTAACCCTGGACATCTTCCTCCTAAATTTGAGGATTGGAGTATGGTACAGAATACAATATTTGTCCAGGCAATTCTACAGAGGCTCCTTAGTAAAGTTAATTTATTATATTTAATTATTAACCAAATATATCAAAATAATGACTTGTTTTATATTTCGTCAGAGTACTGAATTATACATCAAGGTAATCATTTGATACAAATTGAAGATGTTTCGTGATTGAACATTCTGTTTCTCTTCTGTCTTTCTCTCTTCCACCTACCATACTCTCCTACTTTTTGAATTGTTGTTTTGCTATAAATTCACCAGTGAATTTTACGATTTGGAAATAGTAAATATGGGACCTTTCAGGACCTGTCTCTGAACTATATGTGGACGACGAGATGAAGCCCAAAAATGTTTTCGCCAATGTGTACACACGTTAAGAGCTAAACTTTTCCAAACATTGAAATAAGTTAAATTTTATTTTCTGCTGACATCTTGGACAAGTGTTTTTATGTATTATCATTATTAGGGCACTCTTATTAACATAAAATTACGGTAAACATTCATATTATTAGGGAAGGTCATGGAGTAGCAGGGCTTACCATGACTGTGGATGGTGATTGTGTCATCGGTTGGTCCAAGAAAAATTATTTCACCAAGAATTTGACGAAGAAATGGAGTAAGAGAGATTTATTTTCTTTAATACTACATCATTCAACATTCAATACTTATCATCTACCTTAAAGGACGAAGGGCATTATATACTATAATATTTCCGCTGTTACTAATTGAGACGCACTCCCAACATAGTTCATCTCCTGTCTTACGTAAGAGTTGGAGATAGTAATACAGAATGTTTATAATATATAAATAGTTTCATACAGAATGTTCCGAGTGATACCCCACAATATCCAACAAAATTGTTGAGAATACCAAATAATATGTTTCATATGCTTACTGTTTCTTTAAAGTATATTATGAGGACAAAATTACATTACGTAGACTATGAGACAAGAAAAGTTTACTCGCATGTACGTATATCTTGGCAAAGAAGACCATATCACAGAAACCTTCTCAGAAGCTTCTTTGAAATTTCTTTGGAATTGCTAATATTTAGTAAAATATTTTTAAAAGTTAATTTGCTTTTTTAAATTGATTCTTATACCATGAAATATATTTGAATAATAAAGGAAGCAATTATTAATAATTGATTAGCCGTACGTGGCTTCTAATCTACGCTTGATTGTCGCCCATTGATACGCATAATCAAACAAGCAGGAAGTTGTGCGAAAATAAGAGAAGGGACAATTTATTGCCTCGAAAAAACAAAGTAAGTTTGCAGTCATTATAAAATATTGTTAATTAATTAATACACTCATACTTTAATATTTTTCTAGAAATCGATTAGAAGATTTTTCTCGTTTATTGCTATTGCTTACTTTTTTTTCTAATATCCTCCTCCTTAAGCCGAGACCAAAGACTTGCGGAGTTCTTTCCATTCACAAAGAAGTAGGACTATTTCAAAAAATGACTATACCTGAAACAATTATTTTCTTTGGATTCAATAATTTAAGAAATAATATTATTTTTTTGTTTTAAAAATGGGAAAAATACGTCAATTTGTTTCAAAGGGATTGAATAGATTACTCATTACAACGTCAAAAACAACGTTATTGACATGCACTTCACATATTATAACAATGACAACATTATAAATTTTTTAAATAAATTTATTATCAAAAAACAGTGCAAACTGCGTATGACCACGTGGAAGAAAAAAAACCAATTTACTCTCCGGAAGCAAGCAAGGGACAATCCCATCAATTCCGATCAAGGGCCCTAAGGCAGAGGCGGATTCAAAAAAATAATACTAATAGAATGTCAATGTGTTTGTAATTTTAAGCAAAAAATTACATGTACAAGTTATTATCGAACTATAGATTATTCTGAGTATAGTGTTTAAAAATCATAAGAATTGAAATAACACTAAATTCACGATTTATTGTTACAATAAACACGCCCCTAGACAAAGCCTAGAGAACCTGTATGATAAATCCGCCTCTACCAGAAGGAAAAAGAGGAGAAAAACCCGGGCCAGGATGGGGCTACAGAATTTATGTATACAACCGTGCCAAAGTTGAGTACACATAAAATTAAATTAATATGAGCCATAAAACAACACAATCATGCGAGAAAATAGTTTTTGAAATTGTTATAAGTTGTTTAAAAAGTACTACAGCAATGGCGTGATAAAGTACAAGACGGATTTAACTTTTATTAAAATCAATAAATTCTTTTACAGTGTAGAAGC
>NNCF01127836.1:244250-295399 GCA_002313205.1 Laupala kohalensis | reverse complement strand
AAACTTGCGATGTCCTGAGGATTTGATACGATTTTGCCATCGTTTAGTGGAGAAATATTTTCTTCGCGATTTTCAGAAGTTGACGTGTAATTGTTAACAATATTCGACATGGCTTTCATTCGGTNCGGTTGTTCGATTTTAGTATATGCCTGTCGTTTTCCATAACTTTAGCTGCATAGACTACTTTTCGGAGAATAGTCTTATATTTACGAAAATAATTATGGAATTGGGATGGTTGGTTATAGCGTTTTGAAAGATAATATAAACGGTGTTTGTTTTTTGAAGAAATTCTTATCCCTTGGGTGATCCATCTATTGATTTCTTTGTGTTAATTAACTTGCGTTTTATGGGAAAGCTAGAGTTGTAATGTTTTAGGAATATTGAGATAAATACATAGAATTTGTCGTCGGTGTTTTGGCAATTGTAAACATCTTTCCATGTTTCTTCACGCAAATAATTTATAAATATGGATTTATTTATGTCATTAAACTCTCTTGTAAATTTGTAAAGGATTTTAAGCGGTTTTAGTTTATTATTAATAGTCAATACTTGAGCAAGGTGATCACTGTATCCGGCGATAAACACTTCAGAGAGATACGAGATTCCATTGTTGACTATAATTTGATCTAGCAATGTTTGAGATGAGCCGGAGAGGCGAGTGGGGTCGTTTATCGTAGTAATAAGGTTGAAGGAGTCGATAAGATTCTTGAATCGATTAACTGGTGAATGTGCAGAGTCGGATGTACTCAAGAAATCGATATTGAAATCACCACATATAACGATAGATTTAGTAGATTTATGTGCGATATGTTCTAAAACATTTTCGAAGTTCCGAAAAAATATGTCAAGATCTGATTGAGGAGGTCTATAAATACACAAAACAACAATACCGGTGTCGGTCAGTTTAACTGCAGAAATTTCGAACACACTATCTACGCAGAAGTTCTCGTAGCCTGTCAGTGGAGAAGATAAAATATCATTACGAACGTAGATACACGTACCTCCGTGGGGATTTTTGCCTTTAAAATTTTGCCGACAGTAAGAACTTGCTAAATAATAATTAGAAATAGCAGTATCGTTGATGTTGTTAGTTGAAAGCCAATGCTCTGTGAGGCATAGCAAATCGAATCGATTTTCGTGTACCAGAATTTCAATGTCTGTCAATTTGTTTGAAAGGGATTGGACATTATGATGAAATATAATTATTTTATTTTCGCAAAGGGTTTGTGACTCACGTGAATTGGAATCGACGTTAGATTGTGGAGAGGAATTTGAAATTGGTAAAGCTTCTAGTTCCGGATGAAGCCCGCACACAGCACCTGAACGCGATTATCACCTTCGAGTACCACATCGTACTCCTGAGCGCAAGTTGTAACGGTGTATGGGGGCGACAGGAGGAATAGATGTTGACGTGGGAGATGAGGAAGCAGTAGGTGAAAGAATGGGGACAGGAGAAGAAATGGGTGTGGAGATAGGAAGAGGATAAGGTGATGAGGTAGGAGCAGAGGGAGGTGGAGGAGATGAGGTAGAAGTAGAGGGAGGTGGAGGAGGAGATGAGGTACGTGAAGGAGGAGGTAATGGAGCAGGTGGATGATGTGAGGTCAGATGTGAAGCTAGGAGAGAACCGAAGTGCTGTTTCCCAGACGGTCTCAGGTGTAAACCGTGATGGGTAAAGTCCTTGGCAGTCAGGTGTGGTTGCAAATCAAAAAAATGTGAAAAACACGAATTGAACACGAATATTAAATTTTTTTATTAAAATGCATTTATTAAGTGCTTTTAGAGTTAAAATTCAAAGAATACAAAATTTTGTAATATTACTGCTGATGGAAGTGCATTGTTGGAACTTCGTCGCATACGTGTGTGTGTAAAAGGTATGAAATATCGTGTAACTAATCGATTCAAATATTCGATAAACAAAGTGATTATTTCAATCATATTATTAACGTCTTCCTTTATAGTGTACTATATTACGACTTTCGATGTAGTCTTTTAATTTCAGTTTTTAACTTCATAACATTTCAACCTTATTTTAGACCATCTTCAGAGGTTAATGTATAAATTTATCATTGTCAGATATGTCATATGACCTTTAATGTGTCAATATGAATCATGACTCATTAAAACAGTCTTCATCAAAGATCGTAATGTAAATATTGTACAGTATCTCAATACTAATCAAGTAAGTATACTAACAAATTTTTGAACCGTCTCGACATAGTATTCGTAACAGGAGAATATCCCGTACTCCAAAGTATACGTAGAAAAGGAGCAATAGTGATCACTTCAATCCGTGAATCCAGCACTTCTTTTCTTGCTCCAATCTCCACCTGCGCCCTCGCCCGCCACTACTCTTCCACCTCGTCACTTCCACCCCCGCCACCCCCGCATCCGAGCTCGGGCAGGCATTCGCGCCAACAGCCACCCTTGAAGCATGGCACCGCAAAACCCAAAGTTCAAACGCAATGAAACTGTAAATCTCGCGGTTATCCGATGAGTACACACTTAGAGACGCTGAAATGCAACGCGGGGGTGGCGGTGCAGCAGGACAGAGGGCGGTGGAGGCGATGGGTAGCCAGAAGCGGCGGGAGCACACACACATTCATCAATCACGTCGCATTAATTGGGACTGGCGTCAACGACGCCGCGCCGCGGTAGAAGCGCGACCGCTGTGCCGCCTCCTCTGCCACCTCAGTCACCGCCGTCGATTTTATGACGGGCGAGTTGTTGCACCTGTGGCGTCGCCGGGATTCGAGCGGTGCACTCAGAACATCACGAGGTGGTACATTTGTAAAGGAATAGCGAGCGGTGTCATGGTATTGAGACCGAGACGAGTCATACTCACTTCGGGTATATTCGGTTGTGGGCGGCAGCATAAGGTGTATATGCTAGGTTGTCCAGGAATCGTAAAAAAATGATTCACCTCTTTTGACGGAACCCCAACTTCTATAAAAATACTTAATTAGCAATTGTGGATTTACAAACCATTTCTTTTATTTATACTTTATAGTTATACAGGGACACAGCGGCAAATCTATTGATGATGCGGAATACTTCTTAGTTTTAATTTCTTGAGAAGGGTTATCCATTTGAGGGGCCCAAACGTTGGAAATTAAAAAAAAAATAAACGTGTCTGAAATGTTCGTGAGAAAATTTGATTTTGATTTTATACTTTGTTACACAATTTTTGGCTGAGGACTAGATTCTATGTTTGACTTGAAATGAAAGACTAATAATTGTGAAAATATTTAATGTGAAGAATAAAGTTTACATCATTTTATTAATAATCGTTTTAAAATAAGGTTTGGCGTATGGACTCTCTGAATCCCTGTGTCGTATCCACGGAAGACAAAGGTTCCGCGGAACGCCTTTTAGAAACCGCTGGTCCAGATCCTCCACACTTAAAACCACCGACGTTTCGGTTATTCTATTATGTGGAGTTCTTTCTATTGATTGGAGGAGTTAGTAGGAGAAAAAGATATTTTTATTCTTAAAAATTTATTTTTATTTGTATAGCAATAAATACAAAAAAGTGGACGTGGTTATACTTTTTGTTACGAGAACTGAAGTATGAATAATTTATATAGTTTGCTAACTACTTTGGTTTATTCCATTACTGTATACATAACTGTTTCCTTCTCCATACCAATCATTTACGCAATCTTGATGTGACATAATTGACTAGTAAGGAATAATTTAAGATCCGAACAGAGTGAACGAGAAATATGGACAATACTGAGAAAAACACTAAGAAGTTCGTCCATACAACGAAGTAGAATAGACGACAAAGCGACAAATGAATCCATCCATTAATGATGTAAAGGAAAGTACATGTGTACAGCAGACTCTCGATTTACGGTGATCATTTCTTTCTTGGTGTTCGTCGATAACCAAAATCGCTGACATCCCTCAAAGCGCGTAATACGTATCGTTTTCTTAGCACCCCTCAACCCGCTATCAATTTATTTCAGCTGCGAGGAAATTGCTGAGAAATTGAATATCATGTGTGACAACTCATATCTGTAACTGAATTCGAACTAACCATATGTTAAGATTTTACTTTCTGTGAGAGAGAAATTTGCTCTTAGACATGGATAATTAGTTATTTTAAAAGTACGATACAGTCTAGTGTATGAATATGTCGCGAATGCTGTGTACAACATTTTCGAACGCCTGTAATTGTTTATATACAAACTTTTAAAACTAGAAGAATGTAAATGAACTTTATTAATTTGAATGTACATTTTAGGAAGATATAGTCCGTTATTCGTTTGTTTCAATTTCATAATGTAAAGAAAGTTAAGTCTAATATGGACAATACTACGATCTCTGCATCACAATAGCTTCTGTTTTTCGATAAAGTAATTAGTTCAATCACCTCATAAAATGTATATAAAAAGAGAAATAAAAACATCACTAAAATCTATTGTCTCTCGGAATAAGATATAATCCCTCAGCAACTCAATACGACTGGACCCCACACACAACAACTTTTACCTCCCCTTCTCACAGTCGATCACCAGGCTACGGCTCATAAAAGCACCCCCGGGGTCGGAACCCACGGCCCACCGCATGAGCTTGTCCCCACAAGCTACAAATAGCGCCCGGCCCAATAAATATCACCGGGGCAACTCACTCCACCGCCACCGTCCCAAATATTTGCGTGGATGCGCAGGGTAATGAAATAATTAAAAAGCAGCCTTTCAACCCATCACAAGTAATGACATCGGTTTTACACTGCAGTGGGAATTTATTATTTGAAAGCTCGGCTGCGATCGCGGGCTATGTGTTAATTTCATATACCGAAGCGCAGTCGGGTTGCAGTGAGGGGATGCGTTGCTCTGATGTTTGTTTTTTGGTCGCTAGATACACTCGAGCTCAATTTACTGCGATCATTTTTGCTCGCCGATTTTGCAAGGTATAGAAACACAGTTTATAGTGACACTTTCAATCTTCACGCTTCTTAACAGGAAAAATATATTTTATTTAATGACTATTTTATAAAACAATGTAATATGTGTTTTATCTCGAAGTAAAATTACGTAAAATGAATGTCATTAACACAAATAACAATTAAAACCATATCAAACGTAGTATAGTGTTAATTTAAATACAATTTGCAACAAAACATGTTTGTGAGTTGAAAGCAAATCAACTTGTTGAAAAGTTTATGTAAATTAGTCAACTGAAAATCATTATTTTATTTTGAGAAGCAGTAATCCCCTCACTCTGAAATAATTAATTTAATTTTATAAAAAAAAATAGATTGTAAAATGAATTCGTGCTTGAACTCCTATGTTGTCCTTGTTCAAGAGAAACGAAAGGAATTTGGAGGTGTATTCATTCTTACGATTTATTTTCACCCTTCATAACTTTTCTCACATTTCATTGTTTGGAACACATTGAAAATAAAAATAAATACGATGCCAACGTATTATTCAGAAAACTTAATTTAATACACAGTTCACAAACCTTAAAACGAATGGTATTTTTCTTCAAATTAATGCTAAATTCATAAAAAATTAAAATATGGAATAAACTTGATTCTGCTTTGTTGGAATCTAAGCATTATATTCGAACTAGTATAAGAACGTTTTCTTTTTCAGAAACAGGGATAGTCAAAATCTCGCAATCGAAGATGATGATCCGGGGAACCTTTTTTCAGGGGGCAAAATTCTCCCACCAAAAAAAGTTGAAGTACAATTTTCAGACTCATAAATACCGTTTTTGAGTGGAGAAAAGTGTGGAAAGATTGTTCTTCTCAATAAATTGTTCAAATAAGCCCGTGATAGGATGTATTTATCTATAAAAATAAAACCAAATTGTTTCATATCGAATTAAAAAGTTTCTTTTTTATGTGCGAAGATGAAACAGTTTATAAATAGTAATATTTGGTCAGATAGTTCAGATTTTGCAAGCGTGTTTGTGAACTTCCGCCGCCGCCATGCATCGGACGCGGCGACGCAGACGTGATCGACCGTCTGGTACCTATGACAGCTAACGATTTATTTCTGGCTGAGTGAAAATTGCTGACTATAATTTTGTGGGATGCACAACACATTTCTGAACACCCCCCCACTATGTTTGTACTCTAGAACACGAGAGATATATCTTGGTGACAGAACAAGCAGAACATGCTACCTTTTCCTATTTTCAACAACAACGACAATAGCAACAACTTGGGATTGAGGCGTGCGCATCAAAAGTCCAAAAACATGAAATTTAGACGCGCACAACAGCTGTGAGGTAAGTCTAAAAACATGGTTAAAGAAAAACAGGAGCTTGTAAAAGTAAGAAATTGTTATTTTCTAAACATTTATTTGTGAGATATTTCATTTCGTACGTAACTAACATAATTCTACTACAATGAACGTCAATTGTATAATCTAATTAAATAAATAATTTAAAATCAGTTGAACAAAGTGTAGTTACCTCACATTGCATTAATAATGATCACTTGATGGATTCGGAAAATACATTAATTTTGGACAAAGAAGTTAATTATTACAAACGTTGTACATCAGAAGTGATATTTATAAAAAATACACACGGGAGTTTGAATTTACTCACAGACACTGAAAAAATATCTGGTTTGTACGTACAATACAATATTATAACATGTTTGTGTTTCAACTTTTTTGTAAGCATATTTTGTGTTTATATTTATGATTATGATATCGTGAAGATATTGCTAAGTTACTGATAAGTATTGCAAGAGTTGTTGGCCAAGATGTGTGGCTTGAGTAAACGAGTGAAGACATACGAGGAAATGTAAACCATTTGTATAAACTGGGTCAGGGAGACACAGAGTGCTGAGCTGGGTCGGGAGGCGGCGACGTCACGGTCAATGGTCATATTTAAGAGAGGGATCCCAAGACTCGACCTCAGACACGCTACCAAGAGACGTCAGAAGACACGGACTTACGAGGGTCGCGCCGAGCAGGACGCCGACCTGAGGCAGCTGAACGCTCTTCGAAGCCTGATCGAACCTGGAAGACTGACCGCCGCCGCTTCACCGCCGGACCATGTTCGCTCGACCGGCTCAGCTCTCTCGCTCTCTGACCAGCCATGCCACCTTCAACACCGAGTGTGAGTAAAACAGCATCAACCCAAACTGCATTTGATTGACTCAGGGCCAGGAATCCCGACCACCCTCTAATCTCCTCCTCCCCCGTGTGATGATCCCCACGCAGGCTTCGATACTCGGCCAGCCTTTAGAGGCCGTGCGGAGGCTCACCACAATATCATGTTAATTTGTCCTGTTATTATGTTTATTGTTATAATTGGTTATGATTTGATGACCTGACGACTTAAATCCAAGTCCAAACGTAGTGAGCTCTTCACAGAAAATATAAATATTACTCAATGTCCATAAAAGGTCGTAAGTTTTTAATTATTTATGTTTTTAAAATAAATTTCAATGCTAAAAATTAAATTGTCGACGTTTACGCCATTTTCGCTGGAATTGTCAATGTTTACGCGCTGATAAGCCGCCTTTGTTTCTTATTCGTGAAAAATGTGAAACGCCCTTATCTTTGTACCTATCAAGTTTAGGGTAAAACCCCCTATGAAGTTGTGGGGTAAATGTTAATGACACAGAAAAAAATTAATTGATTTTTGGTTTTGATACTTTTTACAAGTTAATTAAATAAAAAATAACCATACAATTGAATGTAATACGTCTTGTTATTAATGTAATTGAATTGAAACAATTGGACGTAATACATTCGATTGTTTAAACCTCTGCCTCGAATTGCCTCTTCATTATATTGAAATTAGTAGGGTACTCTGTTTTTATTACTAATAAATTTAACGAAATGTACAAGTAAAAATCATTGTAATTTGAAATGGTTTCTCTTACCTAAATTATTATTTACTGGAAGTATTTCAACACGTCAATTCTTAATAGTTTCCCTCAACAATTTGGTTTAATCTTTGTAGATAGATAAATCCCATCACGGACTTATTTGAACAATTAATTGAGAAGAACAATATTGTCTCTTTTTCCCTCAAAATGATGAGTCTGAGAATTGTACTTCAAAATTTTTTGGTGTGAGAATTTTGCCCCCTAAAAAAAGGTTCCCTGGATCATCATCTTCGATTGCGAAATTTTGACGATCCCTGGTTCTTGAAAAAGAAAACGTTCTTGTATTTGTTGGAATATAACTATAATATATCCAAATAGTTTTAATTATCTGTCCACATTCCGTGAAAAAAAATGCAGTTTCTTTCTGGGTACCAGTACACTCCATCCACCCGTAAGCGTTACTGACCACCACGCAACCGTTGAAGGATTAAAAGGATTCCGCACTGAAAATTCAGTTATTCACTTGACCTAGAAATGAGACCACATTGTTCAGCAAATTAAAAGCCATATAGTGGTTCATCATCTTGTTTGTTGTACGGCATGGATGGACTTCTGACCTCATCGGGTGTTTACAATCAGGTATGTGTTGAGGAACACGTGTTGACGCAGATAAATAAGAGGTAGAACTGCGAAGTCTTCATACGAAATAGACATAAAATGTTCACGACGTTTCGACAGCTGTATACAGCCATCAGGTGATTAGTACGTAAACATATGCGTTAATTTTATCTTGGGAAAATATTGAAATATCGAAAATCATATAACTTTCGTAACTTTACTTTTACACCCTTTTTAAAGTGAATAAGTCAAAATATAGGCTCTATGTTAAATTTACATTTTATTTTTATTGTGTTCATGTTCGGTTGAATTATCCTGACGGCATTATTCGTTTTCGGTCTCATCAAAATGTTCAGTATCAGTATCTTCATTGGGTAAATCCATCTTTCAAAATGGCATACATTTGTTTCATTAATGCGCTGAAGAAAGGAGGTAATTTGTAAGAGTAGTAGGAAAGTGCTATACGCCAACAAAACAAACAAACAAACAAACAAAAAACAGTACTTTGCCTCTGGAGAGACGACCTCCTGATGTTCACGAACAAGTAATGATCCCAAACCTGTGAATTTTGGACGTACTCCTCTTCTGTCCTACTCGCCTGTAGTATTCGCTGCGTCACCGTTCCGAGATATCTGGCAATATTCATAGATTTGCTCTCAGGTGAAGCTACTGATCGCTGCACGATTCGATGAAGAATGTAATTAGTTCATATTTAGCTTCCTACATAGATGACGCTGGTCACAATTCGATAAACTTCGTAAAAGTGTACTTAATGAAATTTGAAATTGTTGGGGTGTCCGAGAATAAAAAATTGGGTTCATTATTATGTTTTTTACACGTATTAAACTTAGAAACGAAATACTGGACAACCGTTGTAGACGAAAATACCTGCTTTTACGATACACTGGATCCTATGATTGGTACTCACATATCAGAATCACTGAAAAATCTTCTCACGGGTCCACAAGGTTTGGTCCACCCAAGGACTTGAGGACAGTGAGAGCTTGAGAGGGCAGTGCCTTATCGAAATTCATTCTTAGCGTTAGCGATTCCTTTTCATTCATTCCCAATAATGTCGATGCTGAGATTTAAAAAAACATGCAAACACTACCCTACACCCCTTTGATGAGTGCTATCCTCCAGTTTGACGACTGATTGATTCAGATGTTCGAAAACGGATCACGATGGAGCGAACTTGTCCAAGGTTCTTGGTTCAGGTGTTCCATCCCCGGTGGGTGTATCCTCCTGCAAGCCACCCCTTTAAACAATTAACCCCTTTGTGATATTTATGTTCTACGTGGTGAAATCAATTTATTTGTGGCAACAAGCATTTCATTAGGAGTAGTTAGACGTAATCAGTAAATTCGTATGGAAAAATTTGGTCCAACCATTTAACCATTTTCCATTACGGGGCTGTGCATCCCAATCTCCCCTCCGTCATGTGTGAGTTATTGCGGTAAATGTTTTACTCGAGAAAGATGAGGACTTACTATGTGTATTTATACCAAAAAATGTAAGTTGACCGTTCAATGACATTTTTTTATATTAAAAAAACGAGAAAAACTTCATCACTCATAATTAAGTTAACCCTTTGCAAAAATGGAATAGGTGGGTGTAGTGACACTTCGCCACACTGCTTACCAATGCGTTCGTTTCCAACCACAGGGAGGTAGGAGCCTAGTCAACTACTTTTACCCCCATTCTTCATCTTTTCTACCTTCTCTTTGATACATATTTCGAAAGTAGCACAATTTATTCATACACTATTCAAACTTCTTTTACCTTTCCTTCATAGATGAAAGTTAGTACTACATTCCATTATTTTAATCCCTTCTTTATGAAATAATGAATAAAGATCCTTCTTTCCTCGTCACTATTCGTGGGTTGGTGAGCTTCCTCCCTCTCCGTAGTTGTTTCGCCGAGATGATCCAGCCGGCGGAGGCCACACCACATCCACTCGGATCGTATAAAGTTTGGGTGGGGGACAACGCGATGACCAAAGAGTCAAACCCATGCGTTCCAGTTAGTGTTGCGAAGAACAGCCAACATTAGCGCAGCCTCTGCAATAACTAATAGCGCCATTGTGTGCTTCGGAATGATTACATTGGTATAGCAAGCTATTAAAACACGGGGCTCGCGAGCAGCGTGGTAACGACGGTGCACCTCACCAGGCAGCTCTGTCGTCGTTCGCCTTTTCGATACGCGACTAATGCGCAATTTGCGCGGGAGCTTCGTCTGAGATGAGAAATGGGATTGCGATGAGGTCGTTGGGAGTGGCTTTGGATACAGCATCTGCTACTAGTTTCTTGTTTCGGGATTCTCAGTCGGTCAGACGGATTATTCGATTTCGCGGATTTCGTGTCTTCTAGCTTAGATTGTATTCTATTTAAGTCCTCGCAGCTCAGAGTTTTGTACAGTTTGGTTATCAGCGTAGGTAAAAAACTAATTACATCTGTTTCTAAATCACAAAAACATATCAATGTGTTTTAAAAATAGCTACTATTGTCGGCATTATATTGTCATACTTTAAACTTTTTAAATTTTATTTTATAGTTCGTGTGAGAGAAATAAAGAAAATCATAGAACCATTAAATCGCATTCATTCAATCGATATCTTCTCTACTTCATTTACGTTGTAATTTCTTGTCCATCTCCACTTCTAATCAATAAAATAGAGAATAGCTTTCAAAAAGTAGAAAAAATATAAGTCGCAGACACGTTTTTAAAGTTGTGGACTAGTAATTTACTTTTCGATTGTTTCATACTAAGCGTCGCCCGAGGAGTTAAATTGCTCTTTTTTCGACGATTTCATAGAATTTGGCTTAGTTCAAAACTCCACAAATATAGCCCGTCTATCTTTACCTTAAACTTGACGATGCCTACGCTCCATGAATTCATATTACCCACGTAGAGCTTTAACGAAAATCGGCGTAAAAACCGTTCGCGAGTGATAATTAAAAATTAAAAAATAGGCACTGGCTGGTCTAGAGGGTTTCAGACAATTTCGCCGTGTTTGGTAAAGATCCAAGTGGTATAGATTTGAATAGTGGACAGAGCAAACTTGCAAACATCTACAATCCATCTTTATACACTTGGGATCTGGATGAGATGAAGTCCCAACGAGCAACGGACATAACAGATATACCAATATTTCATAACAACAGTAAAGATGCAAAGTCATTGATGTAGAGGTAATGATGGATTTTGTATTTCTGAAGGAGAACAAAGCGTTGCCGTTCACGAGTAAGGGATTGTATTCGGATATTTTTGAATTAAGAACAGAAAAATTCAAAATGAGTGTATTGCCATCTCAATAGTGTTTTATAAGATTTTATAGACTATTTTCAACATTATTTGTATATAAAGAGCTTTTGTAAAATATTTTTTCACCTATTATTATGGCGAGACTCAAAAGCTTTTGTATATAATTTTCTCCTACAACGTCGTTCCAGATGTAATACTCATATCTCTACAATTTTACAATACGTGAGTAATGTTGCGAAAGGTGAAGAATAAACAAATAACAAATGTTTGATAGCTATGAACAAATAATCACTATTCTATACTGAAGACGACTTATTTTTCTAATTTTGTCCCGAACTCCCTTCTTCCCAACGAGTTTTGCGGACTGCAAAACTTCACACGGGCTCAATATTGTTCATTAATTATTGTTTTAATGTACGTACACAATTACATAGAAATACGGCCGTAACATAACCTAAAAATGTATCGATACCTTAATAGGAACCATAACGCTGAGTTATGCAAAAGAAACGATGTGACAAGTTCTGCCTATGAGATGAGGACATTACCGAGTTGTACGTGAAGAGAGTGAGGCAAACGGGAATCAACCGCAGCGAAATCAGCCGAGGGACGTATTAACCCTAATGAAGAAACAGAATGGCAACTGTCGCTAAAACTGAAGTTGTGTTACAGCCTTTTCAAAATTGCATACGGCTTAAAAGGGCAAACAGAGATCACCTCCCGCAGACGAGGGAAACATATTCCCCGGAAGGATAGACGTGAAAAATACTGTTCTGGCATTTCGCAGAATTCAAACAGGGTATTTCATGCGCCAATTAATTCTATTTGTTCGGAATGCATTAGCGATATTATCCATCGCTAACATGTTTTAAATTACTGCAAATATTAAAATACGAATAAAACAAACAATCGTCGCATTCCGTGTAATAATCCTGTCGTAATATAAAATAAAATGAGATATTGCCACTGAAATTTGGGGTTTCATACTCTCGACGAGGAAATCATTGAATGGATTCCAACTACGAAAATGTTTTAGGTTTGTGAATAGCACGATTTCCGTGTTGCTATTTTTCATTTCCTGGTATTAATTTTTCAATGAATATGTTTATATCGTGTAATGAATCATGTTCTTACAGATATTTTACCTCATGAAATTAATTAAATTTGTCTTTGAATTTTTTTTTTGTAATAAATTTTCATATTGACCAACTTACAATATAAATTTCATCTTTAATCTTGAAGTTCAAGAACGACCATTTTTGCGAAGAAGCATTGCGGGCATTGCTTTCATAAAATACTTTCGTAAATATTTCCGTTAACATCACTAATATATTCTTGAAAAAGAAGGTTCTCGCCTAATCATTCATTTGTTAGGTTAATTTTTACACTCTCTTACACACTTATTAAAAATATGATAGGCTGGAAAAAATTAAATAACACTTAAAACTGATATGCATGACATGACAATGAATTCGCGTTCTTCAATACGAAATGCATCTGGGTTCTCCCCGAGCAATTTTTAGATGAATGCCCACTGAATTATTTTTATAGGAGTGATATTATTGCAAAACAAGCCTAACTCAAGTGACAAAGATTATTTTAGTGATACTATTATGTTGAAAACATTTTTTCTACTCCCTCTATTCATAAAATAACGCCTCAAATAAATTTTGCGTTATCTACAGTGAGGAATAAACAATGTACAATCCGTTTGTGGTTAGTGGCTATTGCCGTACTTGTTCAGGCAGTATTGTTTATATTGTATTTTAATTCTATATTTGACTGAAAACCAATTTTATAGTTTTATTTTCTACAAAATTTCCGCGTTTGTTTTTCAAACCTTGAAACGTCATGATAGTTTTCTCATGACGCTCATTACGGTCCCACACAACATTGTAATGGATTGTTATTCTGTCTTTAAGGTACTGAAACTTCGATGCAATTTTTGCAATCTTATGTTTTTAAAACGTACGCTTTTCTCGGACGCTTTTCTTCTGCGTGGTATACTTGAAGTATGTTACCCAAAATTGGATTTTACACATTCTCGTAATAACAACAACATACACACATCGACGTACAAATTTTACGATTAAGGAGATTTTTATCGATGTTTCAATTCATTATTACGGATCGTTTATCTAATTATATTATTGATAAATAGTAAGTTATGTCCTTACTTTCCGTCCTCGTGTTTGTTCTCACTTGACTCATTATTTTGAGTTTTTGTATAGCGTACCTGAGAGCTATCGTATACGCTATCCACATGCAAGTTACTTTTGCGCATGCTCAGAAGTTGGTGGTACAGTAACTCTCCTAGCTAAATACATTACAAAGCCTCTGTTTGCGTATGATTTTAGTGGCACGCTAGTGAGAGAGCTCAGGGCGGATTCTGGTCTGAATTTGAGGTTATGTTGATGTCTGAGAGAGTATGCTAGAGATTGGTTGGGGTGTGCCTTATGAGCACTTGCTAGTGTACTCACAATATAGTTTACTCGTGTACTCTTGCATAGAAGTAGTTTGTTTCGATTTACAATTTGTAGTATGATTTGAGTCGAAGATACGCTATGAACAATGCATCGCTTATGCTAGTTCTTTCCATGTGAGTCATGCGGTTAGCGTCATCAACGTAACGTATACGTTAGAAAGTGTGTACTTTATTCAAAAACTCTCTATTATGACTAGTATTTTTGACTACGGTATCCAGATCACCATAGTGTGGACGATGTGACGCGTCAGGGGAGAAAAGACAAGTAGATCGAGTGACTGCACCTGGTGTTTGTCCATCAAGGAGTTCGCGACGAGTTTACTGTAACGAATCGCATATACCAAGTAAGGAAACTGCTCCCAGAAGACATCCTTTTTACGGCTCCTTCTTGCACGAGAACACAAGAAATTATTCGTTCTTAAGTCATAATTGTAGTTGATTGAATAACTAGAATTTGATTGGATACTTCGGCTAATTGTAAAAATATTTCATTGTTAATTTAAATCTAATTGTTTCAACACAGCTATAAATTTTTTATAACAATAGTGTTCAATAAATGCAACACACATTATTTTACACTTCACCATGACATTCCAAAAATGCTACACCGATATTTTTTCTTATATTCTTTAAAATTTCAATAAAAAACTATTAACATGTATATTACTTTAAAAGGATTCTCTCTCTGTCTACCTTCTTTGACTGTAGAGAATTCTATGATACACTTGGAGTTAGCGCCAGCTCTATAAGTTATTTGAACTAATGATAAGATAACTGTTGGTCGCCGAAGTGTCTGGATATACTTAAATGAAGTAACGTTATAAGCGCAGATCTTGAATTTAGTGGACTGCGCATGCGTTCTGTTAACCTGTCAAATAAAGGTGCCCATTCACTATAAACGACTCGCAAGCAATTCCCACATGTTCATTTTTCAAGAAATGCTTATAAGTTTCAAAACACATACTGTATCTCATGTAAAGCCTGATAAACCTTCCAATATATCCAATCCTAGCGAGAATGAGTATAGTGAACGTATCTTTATTTGCTTAGTCTTGTCTCACCCTTATAGAATTCTTTAGGGATTTGTTCCGAATCACGAATTCACCTCAAGCTTGCTTTGCACTCGAGCGGATAAGCTTAGAAAGGGTTGTCGAAGGGGATCGTACGCGTCAGTCGGTCTGTGTCTCACGACTGATCTAATCTCCCCTTTTCTACATTCATTGCGTCCGAGGGCGGCTTCTCTTCATCAAACATTTTTCAACTTCATTTTCCATTTCCTAACTCGATAGTTCTTCAAATTTTAGTCCTCTTTCCTCGTCCCCTTCTATTACTCCGTCACCCCCTCCGTTATTTAATTATATTATTCTTGAAATAAATGGATGAATAATTACGGTAGCTAAACATACTTGAGGAAATCTTACGTTCATCCACTGATTCAGATTATAAAATGCATAATATAGAGTGTGACAAAAACAAAATTATTACGACGAAATTTTACACGAAGAGAATTTTTAATTACATGGTGTCCTCAGAAAAAGTGTAGGTACTTGATACAAAATCAAGGAACTGAGAAGAAGACGCGAGTTTTCTGACTCCCCTTCGCTGGTATTGTTAAGGAAGTCATGCTTTTGTAACTCAGACATGATCAGACATAGGAGATTCTTGAGACTAGATTTTCCTTCATCAAGATTTGTTGAAAGCAATTAAAATTTCAAAATATGAAAATTTTCAGGTGATGCACTGTTTCTTATTCCGCGAGAAAAAAAAGGGAAACTTCTAAAATTCAAGAAAATAACCGTTTTTTAGGTAACATTAACTGAGATGAGACCAGAGAAAGTTAGCAACGTTGTTTCTAACATAATTTTTACAAGTTTTACCTTTATTTATTTACTTTTAATTTATAAAAAATCTTACTGTTTTTAACCAATATTTTGTGGAAGATATACCATTTTTCTCTATACAAAGAAAATTAACTGTAGAAACAGCATCTGTTGACCTTCCACAGTGGATGGCTTCCACTGCGTTGATCCACTATGGCAGAGGGGTGGCGTTTATTCTCTGCCTTCTCAGGAAGTGATGCTCCTCCATAATGCATGAACGGCATTGGGGACGGAGAGAAAGAAAATCTGCACTTGTTCAGGGCGGAATTTAAATCGCTTCTTTCTTTTGACAGAACAGATCCGCTGTGATGGAGCTGGCTTAACGTTCGAGAGAAATTACATCACTGCGCAAGAACAATTTCTATGACTGAATGTCAACGCTGTTCTACTTGGAATCGGGTTTGCTTGAGGATTAACGAAATGGTTCTACTGCGACACAAAAGATATGAGAAAGAATGTTTTTGAGATTAATGGACACGTGAATGAGGTGAATGTTATATTATATGTGTTTAAACACAAATTTAAAAGGTAAACCCATATATCTGCTACATCAATTCACGATCTATGACTCTCTTCTGCACATTTAATATAGTTTTGTAACATTTTATTTGGCATATTTAATTATTGTTCATTTTTATTCTCCACACAACTATTTTGATTTTTCAATGATTCCAATGTTCATTTGTTTTCTATTTTGTTCGGTCAACTGCGTTGTGAAATGTTGAAAATAGAAATAATATAATCTCTAATGAATTTTAAAGATGTATTTATTTAATTTTGTCGAAGTTTTCTTTTGGTGTTATGTTTAATGTTATCGAAACAACTTACATTTTAAGTGTTTCGGAAACAGGAAAAAACCTTGAGAGCGAAATCTCAAAAAGACAAGAAAGATTAGGGATGTGCAAAATGTAGAATTCATAAATGTAGTTCAAGTAGGGATGGAAAGGAATCTGAAAAAATGGTAAATAGTGCTAATACATTAAATAATTTGGAGAAAAAATGGACATAATGATCAAGGAAATGAAGGAGATTAAGGTTAGAATTGAGTATATTAGCGAAAAGTATGATTTAATGTGTAGAGAACTCAATGAAATAAAAGAAGTAAAAAAGGAAATGCTAGAGAAAACTAAAAAGGTAGATGATTTGGCGATGAAGGTTAACATTCTAGAACAGGAACGATTAGAAAGAAATGTAGAAATAGTAAGTCTAGAAACAGCAGATAAAGCAGAAGCAATGGCTAAAGTTGTAAATTTAACAAGTAAAATGATATGAGAGAAAGTTAGCCAAACTGATTGAGAGGAAGTACATATAGTTAGTAAAGTCAGAAAACCGAAAATTATTGTTAAATTTACATCAAGGATAATTAAAAATAAAATTTTAGATTATAAAAATGAACTGAAAAAGCTAGATAAAGAATTTGGAAGAATATTCATTAATGAAAGTTTGACTAAGTATAATGCAAATTTATTATGGAAAACAAAGAACAAAACAAGAGAAATTAACTTAAATTTTGCTGGGTTAAGAAAGGAAAAATTTTGATAAGAAAGGATGAAAATAGTGGAGTAATAAGTATTAATAATGAAAATGATTTACAAGAATTAAATTAGAACTAAGTCTCTGTTAGTTATAGTCGATTAGGTAAATTTAAAGAAACAATCATGACTGACACTGACTATAATTTAAAGGAAATAGAGGAAAACAAAATTTTGAATAATATAAATAGTTTCAATCAATTTATAGAAGAAAAACAAAATAACATTAATTTTTTGCATCTAAACATCATATCTTTAACAAAAAAATTGGGATCAATTGAATATATATTTAGGAAAAATTGTTCAAAAGTTAGATATAATAATTCTAAGTGAAGTAAATATCATTGAAGAAAGAATGTCAAAAGAATATGAATTTAAGAACTTTAATATATTTATGAAATTAAGAAACAAAAAGAAAGGTGGGGGTATAATTATATATGTTAAAAAGTGTTATAATTTTGTTGTTAAAATTACTAAAGAAACAAATTTTGAACTCATAGAAGGAGAATTAAGTTCAGGAAATAATTTCATATCCCTAGTTTGGGCAATGTATAAGCCACCTAACACAAAAATTAAAATGTTTATGGAAGAATTTAACAATTTATTAGGTAAAGTAACAAGTAAAAATATAATTGTAATTGGGGATACAATTATAGATACTCTCAAGAAAGAAAACACTCTAATGTCTTCAAATTTTTTTAATGTATTAACAGAAAATATTTTACATCAATGTATAAATAGCTTCACAAGAGAAGAAATAAAGAAATAAAGAACAATCACGCATTGATCACGTAATGATAAGAGGAAAATATGAAAGTTTGCAAGAATTTATTTACAAAGTTAAGATCTCAGATCATTATTTTATGGGCATATCTGTAGAATACTCTAATCTTAAAATAAATAAAAGTCATGATAAAAGGCAATATAATAACTGGTATAATAATTAAAAAATGCTTAACAATAACTTAAATAAATTAAATTTAGATATTCTAAAGTATAAGGCAGCTAACGAAATTTATGGTGTAATCAGTGAAACATTTAAACAATCAACAATTAAAACTAATGGAATAATAAAAATGAAAAGGAAAAACAATAATATTAAACCATGGTTGAATGAAGAGTTAAGAACCTTATTATTCAACAGAGATACAACCTTTAATAAATGGAAAGAAACCAGCTGCATCAAATGTAGAATCCAAAATGACACTTAGATTAGAATATAAAGCACTAAGAAATAAAATAAAATCCCAAATTGTAAGACAAAAAAGAATATACTATTCTAAACAATTTGAAAATAATAAATTTAATGTTAAGAAAACATGGCTAATGATAAATGAATTAGTAGGTAGTAAAGAAAATAATCTTTAGACAAAATTATAACAGAAAAAATAGGTAAAACAGATAATATTAAAAACATAAGTAATAATTTTGCATGCAATTTAAAAAAATCAAATTGACAAAATTTCATACAGTTGTAAAATAGAAACCTTCAAGTGCAATAAGGATAACTCAGAATTAAATTTATTTTACTTACTTGAAGCAGATGAAGATGATATTAAAAATATTCTTGTAAAACTGGATAGCAAAAAGGCGCCAGGTACGGACCAAATTAAAATAGAGCATATTAAAGAGAATGGAAAGGTATTAATGCAACTAATTACTTATATAACCAATAAATGTATACAAACAGGAGAATTTCCAAGAAACTTAAAAGATGCAATTATAAGACCGATTAATGAAGGGGAGGATTTTGCTAATTTAATTAGCACTAGATTAGATAAAGGTGAACATATATTAATATTATATATAGATATGTCCAAGGCATATGATGTGATATATCATGAGAAATTAGTAACAACTTTAGAAAAGATAGGAATCAGAGGAATCACTTCAAAATTACTAAGAGTTATCTAAGTGAGAGATCATTTAGAATTAAAATTGAGAATAATTATAGTGACAAAATAAATATAGATAAGGTATTCCACAAGGTAGCTTTCTGACACCTTTGCTTTATATTACATATGTGAATGATGTAAAAGAATGTTTTAAGAAATGTAAATTTTTTTATATATGCAGATGACAATATAATTATATCATTCAACAAAGATCAAACCAAAGCAACACAATTTTACAAAATTAGTTTGAGAATTTCCAAAAATGGACCCATGATAAAGGATTTACCATCAATCATAATAAAACAAAATTATTACTTATAACTACTTCACATACTAAAAGAATCGACTCAGAAATAATTTTTCATAACAAAAAGTGTATACATAAAAATTTTCAAAATTGTAGATGTTCAGATAACACTGAACAAGTAAATAATCTAAAATACTTAGGAATAATTATTGACAAAAAATGTTTATGGAAAGATCATACTTTAAACATAGAAAAAAAACTGGGAATTTGTATATGGAGGATGTGTAGACTAAAAGAAATTACACCTAAATGTATACTTAAATTAATCTACTTTGCACTTTTTGAATCAGTTTTAAGATACGGAATCACCAACTGGGGCTCAACATCAAATTCACACATAAAAATTTTACAAAAATTACAGAACAAGGGACTTAAATGATTCAGTAAAATCAATTCTAGTAATTTGAATGAAATGTATGCAAATGAAAAAATTTAAAAAATAAGAGTATTTAAATATGAATTTGAATTGTTATCAAAAAATAAGTTGAAGAAAAATTTACTAGCAATACATAAACACAAGCATAAAACAAGGAAAAAATATAATTTTCAGATCTCTATTATTTTCAATAAATATGGAGAAAGAAAATTAGATTATAAGACACCAAAAGAATTAAATAATTTACCAGACTAGAATTTAATTTAAAAAATTGAAATGGAAACAAAATATAAGTTTAAACAGGAACTAAAAAAGTGGATGTTAGATAATAATAAAAAACAATAGTAAATATAAGTTTTTTCATGTAAACATTAAATTTTTTAATATTTGATAAGATTGAATAATTGTTTTAACTATAAAAACACAAGTACTTAAGTTTAAATAAATAGAAAGCAGTATTAGAATAACATAAAGTAAAGAATTATAAATATCTCTCTGACAAGTTCAGGAGAACTTAGAGAGGTCTTTAAGAAAATTTGTAAGAATTATGATTCGTTAAATTTGTCAAAATTTGAGGAAAACAATATATTAAAATAATTTGCATAACTTGTTATATAACTTTTTGTAAACTTGATGTACTATTATTATTATTTTTTATTATGATTATTATATACATGTAAATTTTTAATCAATATAATCCAGATTATTATTAATTTGAACATTTTTGCAGACTTTTTTTTTTCACGACGGTCGAGCGTTCCAATTCCACGTCACTCTTCAAGTGTGGTAACACGGACACTGAGAACAAAGTAACTGAGNTTGATGTACTATTATTATTATTTTTTATTATGATTATTATATACATGTCAATTTTTAATCAATATAATCCAGATTATTATTAATTTGAACATTTTTGCAGACTTTATTTTTTCACGACGGTCGAGCGTTCCAATTCCACGTCACTCTTCAAGTGTGGTAACACGGACATTGAGAACAAAGTAACTGAATTAGAATACATGAGAACTTAAGATATGAACAAATTAATGAACTGATGAAGCTCATTGAGGGTAATTTCTTATATCCTCGCTTCCTCATCATAATATCGGGAGGAAGTGTTTCAATTTTGGAGGAAATAAAAATCCCCCATATTAATTAATTCTAGTAACTATGTGATCCATAACACTTTAACCTTTTCGATAATAGCAATATAATCGATTTTTTCCTACTAGAAACTTGGATTATTTTTACATCTATTTCAGAGGTCGTGGGGTAAAGGGGTGGTAGACGTTCTTTTAGCAATTAGATTTTTGCTTCAACTTAGTTGAGTCTGAGTGATATTTCAGTGAATCCAAATATGTTCCTTAGGGGTTTATCCCGATCGATTCCACGTGTGTGTACATTTGAATTCGTATGTGCATTAATTGTTTCTATCCCGTTTTCTACCCCGTGCAGACCGGCATCAAGTATTCTGTATTACAAATGTAAAATAAAAATAAAAATCATACTTTAAGATATTATGAAGCAAAAATAAACAAATTAAAATGTAAAAAATTCATGATTGAGATTCCTCTAAGACAAAAAAATAGTGTAACATTATTTAAACTTACAAATGGCATGTACGATCCCTCTGCCATCTCACTAAAACCTGAATCGACCATTATGCTCATCTCCTCACTATGCCAACTTATCCCTCAACCATCCTCTCCCTCCGAACGCCAAACTGTCGACAGTGGTGGCGGCGATGGAGGCTGCTTCGCCTGAGCGTGATTGAGTTTGCGCGCCGTCAGCGTCCGCGCGCCGAGGAGACGCGTGTATGCGCGCGATCCCGCGTGACAGCGCGCGGACGAATCGAATTAAAACGGAGGTGGCGTGGCGCCGCCGATGACGCCATCTCGGATCGGCGACGTTGCCGTAAACAGGGGAAGCCACGTAGGTGCACTTGCCGCTCATACGACGTGTTCGCTCAAGATTTTGGCGTCCGGGGGGGGGGACTTTTCCTGGATTCTTTGTTTCGTGCTTTTGGTTCTCAATCATTTGGAATTGTTTTTCTTAAATGTTGGTCATGATACGAGAATATCAAGGACTCTCGGAGGGAGGGGACCGAACTATGAGGAAGACGAAACACCTCTCAAAATTCTAGAATCTCCAATTTATTGTTTAACGTTAAAAAATGTTTTGAGAATTTTATTTATTTGGTTGTATAAACGATACAAAGTATACAAATAAGCTAGTATACGAGATTACATTTTACATAAATACATATAGATATTACATACATATATTATGTGAATCTAGAATCTTACTTGGAAAGAAACAGTTTATAATATATATTTTTATTGGCGTATTTATAGTTATTGGTGTATTTTCAAGCGTAAATGTAACATATTTACATACAAACAAGATTATTTCATACACGCTCTTTTATCATGTCCTCCATGACGTCATCAGTTGTGGTGCGCTACGCAGGAAAAGGCGACTTAACGTACATGTGACTGGCTGACTGCCAACCAGCGAATATGTACGTCATAGTAGTGTGAGTACATTAAAAACAAATTCTTTTAGTCACCAGTTGACTACTCTGTTTCCAACACATAGTCATTCCGAAGTTAACGTAGGTTCCAACATGTTTGTCAAATGTGCAACAATATTTGTAACACGTAGCGCATATGAAATAATGATGTACATTTTATCGAGACCGATAGATAAAATTTGCCAAGTTAATTGTTGGATTCTTCAACGAATAAATTTTTGTGGTATTATAGGACTAATTCAGTTGCTTATTAAGTTGTGTCCATCTATATTTCTATGAATTATCATTTGCAAGTTATGCAATTCAAGAGTGAGATTTACTGCATACGTTACTAGTATGGAGAAATTACAAATGCACGTTGATGTTCTTCAGAAAATTATGAACAGTTGCGTCGTTCGTGCAGTGGTGAGAAATGGATGCAGGATGAAAAGTTGAAAAGATTTTATTTAGCTAAAAGCTACTTTGCTTCTGTTTCTTTATTTTTCGTATAATACGTGTAATGTAATTGCAAAAATTATGCAATTTCATGAGAAAAATTCATAAGAAAAGATTGGAAAAATATTCAAAAATATTTGGGATTTCACTATGCTCTTGGGCACGTAATAAAAGGATCTTGAGGTATTGGTAGTAATAAAAACATTAGTACACTTGAAAAATACGATGTGTATGATGAGATGTAATTTTAAATTAGTGATGTGTAGGATCTTTTTTTAGTCTGTGTTTTGTTTCTTAGCCCTGTTGATGAAAACGCAATGAGTTAATAAAATATATTTCATTAAGCAGAACCTAAAATTTGTAAGAATAATCGTTCCTTGTTCATAAGTGTTCTCTTGAAATCCTTTGTAGGTTAAATAGTTTTTATTTTGAACATGTTAATAATGAAAGAAAGCAAGGAAAGCACGACCTAAGAAAGAGGAAATGACCTTCCATGGAACGAAATTCCGCCTCACGCTAATTTTTCGAAGTAAAAAAGATCTTGATTCCTTTTTTTAAAATAATATTGTATTTCTAACAACTATGTTAATGGATTTTCGTGAACTAAGTAATTGGAAGTATTGTGTTAATACATTACATCTCACTCGTATATATAAAAAATTCTCAGTGTTTTGTATAACACGGTACTCATCTACCTAATGTTCGTACCGCTGAAATATGGAAAGTCTATAGGACAATTCATTAGCTCCTATGAATTGGTATTGAAATCAAATGACCCTTTCCTCTTAAAAAAATTTAAAAAAAATTTTTTCTCTCTCTCATGTCGAGAAATGTTTCTAATTTTCTTCGTGCGTATGTGACGTTTCCACTCCATTCTTCAATATTACATTCATCTCTTGAAGCATCACATTTTCGGAAGTTCGTCTTGCTTCTCGGAATATTCACTTCGGCGCGGTTCCGGCGACTCCCACCTCACACGTGACGCGGCCAGATTGCCGGGCAGCCGTCAGACACGTTTAGAAACCACGAACGCGAAACATGATTAGAGGTGCCGGCCATTAACGACGAAGAAGGCTTCTGCACCGCTTCGCCGCCGACGCCGCCGACGCCGCCGTCGCCGCCGACGCCGCCTCCACCGTCGCTTACGGCATCCTCGCCTCCACCGACCACCGCGTCCACTCCAACCCTTGTAACAATGTCTCCTTCATTGCCCCCTCCCTCCCCGCTACACTAATCCCTTGCCTCTGCCAATTCACGAGCCTCCGCGTCAGTTATCATCGTTGGCGAAGCGCCGACGCCATCGTCGCCTCCGCCGCGGTCTGAACCGCCATCGTCATCCCCCTTGGGACCGTAATGCATGGCTAATGGCGTCTCAGCACTGTCCACCCTGCGGCAGCCGCAAGAGCAAGCGACTGTCCATCAGCACTTAGTCAGGGCGCGAAAGAGCGTCCGGCAACAGCTGCCTCACGCGGTGTGGCGGCAGCGTCGGTGCTTGGAAAGGAAGGAGTGGTGGATGGAGAAGAGATGCTGCTCTTCAGACAACGCTGCTCCAAACGTAGATTTATCACTTTGTATGAAAATTTTTCCTATAAATATTGTTTTCCATCCTACGATTTTGAATAAAATCAACTTTTTATTATTTGTAATAAGAACAAAATAATTTATTTTCGAATTCTGAATCTGTAAATCCATGAAGTAATCGAACCCGTCATAACGCTCGTACAAGAAACGATTACACAACAATTTTTCGTACGTTTTATTACCCAATGTATGTGTACATTTTGTTCACTGAGATCATTGAGTACAACAGAGGTTTAGATCACTATTATTATAGAGGTTTAGATAAATTGATGTTTTTGTTCACGTTTTCCACTTTCATTTAAAGTTAGTCACAACGCTGACTTGCTATCTTGCAGTAAATGTAATTGGAGCGATTTTTTTTTCTTGCTGTTAATCATTGTTATAATGAATTCGATCGTAATGCATTCTAGTATAAATGTGATGAAATAATACTTATGAACCAATTTCAAGAATTTCGTGGTAACAATAAGAGGTGAACATCCATATTCATTTATCAAGATATTTAAATGCGCATACACGAATGCTCACAACTTCAGCGTACCTGCACGGGGTGGGTAGTCTGCACAGTATACGGCTAATTGAAAATTGCCACAGACGGGGACTCGTACGCGGAACCTCTTGCTATAACTACAGGATTGCTACCGCTGCATCACCCGCCTCAACTACCGAAGACCGTACACAATATTCACCTGTGGCCTAGCAGAAAATCCCGGGTTCGAGTCCCGCTTCGTCGAATTTTTTACTTCGCATCTACTCGCATTATTGAACGAATTATGAACACTTGCTGCATACTGCAATTGATTTATACATTATCATGAGGGAATTTATTTAGATACTAGCATACTGTTTTTGGCGTGTCTATGGTATCGTCCTTTGACTTTTGTAGCAAGACGTAGGGTAGGGATGGAACGATGGTATTGATTAAGAGGTGTGTTAATCAGCTGTTTTTGCGTCCAGCTATAGAAAGAACCTGGAATGGCGACGTAGAGCTACGTATGCGCTGTTTGGGGACCTCTACTGATTCTCGAGCTACTTTCACGAATTTATGACGCTCATGCATATCGTATTTTTTTTTCAGTTTTACAGCCTTGTTTTACTTTAACAGTAGATTGTCATTTATCCGATCCAAACGGGTCTTGGTGATATAAGGATAAGTAAAAATGTCTGATGTAAGAGACTATTTCCAACAAACCATTTTTGGTGTTCATTAATGTATTGTATTTTTGAGATCTGAATTTGATAGAGCTTTGGAAGATCTGGCTACAAAAAAGGCAGTAGGAATAGATGCGATACCATCTGAGCTTCTCATAAATTTAGGAGAGGTTGTGACGTAAGTGTTATTTAACATGATTTGCAAAACTTATGAAACTGGAGAGATACCAACAGACTTCCTGAAGTGTGTCATTTTCTCACTACCAAAAAATACAGGAGAAAATCACTGTGAAAACTACCGAACAATTAGTTTGACTTCTCTTGCTACTAAAGTGCTAAGCAGAACACTATACAGGAGGATAGAAAGTAAGGTTGAAGAGATATTAGAAAAGGATCAGTTTGGTTTCAGAAAAAGTAGGGGCACTCGCGAAGCGATTCTGACACTACGCCTAATAATAGAGGGAAGGATTAAGAAGAACCAAAACACATTTATGGCATTTGTCGATTTAGAGAAAGCATTTGATAATGTGAAATGAACTAAAATGTTTCAAATTCTCAAAAAAACTAGGAATAAAGTATATGGAAAGGGTGTTATCCACAACATTTATAAAAATCAACTGGCGATATTAAAAGTGGAGGGACATGAAATGCAAGCTGCGAATAGAAAGGTAGTAAGACAGGGTTGCAGTTTATCACCTCTATTATTTAACCTATATGTCGAAGAAGCAATAAAAGAGGTGAAAGAAAAGTTCAGGGCAGGAGTGAAAATTCAGGGGGAGATGATACAAATGATAAGATTTGTAGATGACATAACTGTGCATGCTGACAAAAAGGAAGATTTAGAGGAAATGTTGAATGGAATGAACATCTTGCTTAGTGACGAATTTGGGCTCAGAATCAATAGCAAGAAAACATAGGTTATGAAGAGTAGCAAAAATGAGGTCAATGATCGTATGAGTATTAGAATTAGAGATAATACAGTAGAAGAAGTCAAGCACTTTTGCTATTTGGGACGCAAGATCACACAAGATGGGCGAAGTAAGGAAGATATTAAGAGCAGAATAGCACAAGCAAATAAATGCTTTCACAACAAGAGAGACCTATTAGTATCACAAATTGATGTAAGACTAAGAAAGAAGTTGCTGAAATTATTTGTTTGGAGCACAGCACTATATGGATGTGAAACTTGGAATATGGGGAAACCAGAAAAGAAAAAGCTAGAAGCGGTTGAAATGTGGTGCTACGGAAGGATGCTGAAAATTAAGTGGACTGATATGGAACGAAATGAGGAGGTATTAACTAGGATAGGTGAGGAAAAGAGTCTGTGGAAAACACACAAAGGAGATACAGGATGATAGGGCATTTTTTGAGACATCCCAGTCTTGTTAATTTGGTAATAAAGGGATCAGTAAAGGGAAAAAACTGTAGAGGAAGACAAAGACTGCAGTATGTCACACAGATAATAGAAGACGTAGGTTGCAAGAAATATGTAGAAATGAAGAGACTGGCTCAAGATAGGATGAAATGGAAGGCTGCATCAAACCAGTCGAAAGACTGATGACGCTAGTATTTTCTATAAACCTATTATTAGTGTTTTAATACAAAATATGACGAAGGTTACTTTATAAATCTTAATTATATAAGTATCAAATATGATATTAGGACTCAATGATGATATTAGGACAATATGATATTAGGACAATATGATATTAGGACAATATGATATTAGGACTCATTCATGCGATTTTTTACGGTAAGTCGGCTGGGTTCAGGTCGGATTATGAGATTGTAAAATTTTGTATTTGAAAGATTGATATTAACTCTTGGCTAATTTGATCGAGTTATTTCCAGATTGTAAAATATTAGATGAAAAATTCAGAATTGTACATGGATCAGTATTTTGCTCTCCTTTGTATTAAAAAAATTAAATAACAAACATTTTCTCTACATGGGATAGGGATAATGTACAGCGTATTCATAATTAAAGTTCAACATTCAAACAGCTGTAAAAAAACAAACCACTGCTCAGAATGACCTGAAATTTGAACTGAATGTACTCGAGGATGGTTCCAAATTTTAGCAATAGATGGCGCTTTAAGCGTTATAATATGCAATATATAAACGCGGAGTATCAGCCTGGCCATCAAGATCACCTGATCTTAATCCGTGTGACTTCAGTCTGGCTGGTTGTCTGAAATATGTTGTGATCAGTGGACCGATTGCAAAGTTAGGCGAATTGAAGGCACGTATTGCGCAACACATTCACAGTGTGACCCCTGAGAAACTCCAATAAATATAGTAATTTATTTATCTGTTGCGGAACATGCTGTTTCTCGATTTCAACTTGTGGCAGAAAATAGTGGACAACATATTAAAAATGTCTTGCGATAATTAACAACCTATTTCATTTTGCTTTTTATGAGGCTTTTGACCTCAAAACAATTGTATGATAAATTAAAAGGCGTTTCTATGTTGCTCATTGTTTTATTGGTATAAAGCTTTTTCGGCTGAATAACAGCCATCGTCAGTAACTCTGACAACCCCTTTTCCCCCCGCCCATCCCGCAACACCCCTTCACTTTCCATATAATGACCTCCGTTCGGCGTATTCTGCGCATTCGCCAAAAATATTCCTCAATACTCAGGTACGTAATTTTGTCGGTTTGCTCACTCTGTATTTGTTTTCTTTTATTCATTTTTCATTGTTCTTTCCTTTCTTTATTTCAACAACAACCAAAAATACACTTCTTTCGATACTGTTTCACCCAATTATTGTATACTTTCATATTATGTTTCTATTTTTATTATTGTCATTTTATGTACATTTATATTTTTCAGTGTATGTTACTGACGATGGCTGATATGCAGCCGAAAAAGCTTTATACCAATAATACAATGAGCAACATAAAAACGCCTTTTAATTTATCATGATTTGATAATGTTGCTAAAGCTCCACAATTACCAAGTAAACTCAGAACAATTAAAAACCGATTCCATTGTTGCTAAAATTTGGAACTTTTTTATTATGCCATACCATTTGCCCCTTCCTCAAGTTCATTCAATATAAATTTCAGGTCATTCTGAGCAGTGGTTCTTATTTTACAGCTCTTTGAAAGTTGAACTTTAATTATAATCACCCTGTATATATTCACTCTTCAAAAAGTTGGTTGCTTGCATATCTTAGAAACAAACAAAAAAATAAAAGTAATCTTAACAAGTTTCCTTGAAATTGAGTCGAAAGTTTTCTCTCGTAATATGTCATTCCACTATTCGATACTGCTGGAAAAAATGATATTCAATATGTATTATGTATAAATAATCAACAACATATTAGCAAGGTGTTAGATTCACTCAAACCTTACACAAACCTTCCTACCCTTAAGTACAATCAAAATGTAGCACAAAATCCGAAAGATAAAGAAGAAGCACTTGCTGAATTCCTCGAATCGACCTTTCAAATTATTTGGGCAAAACAGGAACTATTCCATCTTTCCAAAATTGGAATTTATCGCAAAACATACCACGACTCACCAATTGCTCCGTTTATCCGAATACGTACTTCAATCATTCTAGCTAAACAAATATACTATAGCAGTATTTCTCGTTATTAGCCAGACGTCTTACATTGTGTGGCATTACGCATTACTGTTTAAAATTCGACAAACCGGAATTTTAAATTATCTCTATTCTATTGTTAAAAGTTTTCTTTCTTATAGAATATTCTCCACCCAAGTAAACTCCTGTTTATCTACTCCAAAGCAAATAGAGTAGGAGTACCTCAAGGTTCCCCTTTGTCACTGTTGCAATTTAATTGATAACCCACCAATAGCATCGTACAAACAGCTCTATTTGCTGACGATACTGTGCTCTTCCCATCTAGTTCGAACATAACATAGCTGAGGGACAAATTTAACACACATCTTCAAGCAATATTTGGACCAAGAAATGGAAAATATCACTAAATCCAAATAAATCTTCAGCAAAAATATTTATTCTCCGCTTTCCCTCTTTTCCTACACATATAACACTCGACTCAATTCCATGCGACACCATTAACTCCGAAGTTAAATACCTTGGGCTGTACCTTGACACACGACTCACTTCGAAACACCATAGAATCAACAAAATAAAAGAAGCTAATCAGAAGTTTTATCAACTATGTCCATTAAAAAAGCGCCACTCCATGTTAAAATCACTTTGTACTCTCATATTATGCAAGAAAATATTTCGGCCTCTTTTCTCTATGCTTGTCCCGTCTGGTGCAATGCCACACCCACCACTATCAAGAAATTACAAATATATCAAAACAAGATTTTAAGGATTGCAATTAAAGCTCCCTAGTTTATTAGAAACATCAATTTGCACGATGATCTCAATATTGAATCAATTGCATCCTACATTACAAAATTGTCGCACAATTTCTTCTCTAAGGATTCAGCAGTACCCGGGCCAGTGTACTACCACCTAGGCGTCGATTCTCCTCCCAAATTCAGAATTTGAAAGAAATTGCCTCTCCATCATTTCCTAAACAGTTTCTCAGAAATCACATAACATACATATCGTTTCGAAAATACCAGTTTTTTTCCAAATTCTAATTATATTATCATATAAATTATTCGCTTTATTTTCTTTTCTTGTATTGAAATTTTATTTATGGTGCCGATGGTTTCCCCATTCTTTTGTTATTGTATTTTTATGTAATTCTGCATCCTTCTGTAGAGCCTTTGGCTGATTCGAAGATTTCTCTGTATGAATGATATTTTAATAAAAAAAAGGTGTTAGATCTTAAGATGAATTTCAATAAATTATTAAGAAAGTGTTTTGTTTTCCTGTTATTACAATAAATAAAACTATTCCAATCGAAAGTCTGTTAAGGAATTAGTACTTGTAATATGAGTGTTGTATGGAATATATCGCAAACGACAAAAATGCAATCGAGAAGAGAATTGTTTTGTGATTTCTAGTGTTGATTACATATCTGAATGGAAGAAAAAAGCTTCTTGAGAATTTGTTTTATAGTAATTAACAAATAATTATTTGTGTATGATGTGTTCGGAATTACAAATTTCTCATTTATTCATCGAATAACGAATCTATACACTAGGAATACAGCATTTTAGCAATGGTAAGAGGACCTACGACATACATCCAAACAAAACTGGTTGGCAAGACAGAGTAAATATATTGATCTCATATATACTTGTTTGTATAAATATTTGTAAGCTGTTTTCATTACTTTAGGAACTTCGAAGTTTCGACACGTTAAAAATTACTTAAATATCTTTTCAATTATAAATTAACCGAATAATTGTCACCAAATATAGTATTGCCTATCTCAAGCGATAGTAAGGTTTTGTACTACTCAGACTCCATTTAAAAAAGAATAAAAACAATAGACTCATATTGTAAATAATATTACCCATAAATATTCCTCTTCTTTCTGTTTGTGTGACACCTTGATTTTTATTATATAAATGTAATTCATTCAATCATTAAGAATCTAAGGTATTTGAATTTTATGCTTAGGCCACGAGATCTGGATGTCACACGCAATAACTAGTTGTCCCCACTTTGATTGACTAATTACTCTGGCTCGAACAAACCACTTCAGTATAATTTCAATTAGAATTTAAAAGCAAACCAAGGTTCGAAACAGTTCATATGCGATTATAACGCATCGTTAATTCGCCTAGTCGCGTTCCCTTCGCTAACCAACTTTCATTATTAATGACGAAGTAACGGACATATTCAGCTAGATTCCGACGTTTCGAATTTATTACCGGTCAATTTAGATCCAATTTATTCCAGTCATATTTTGCAAGCAAACATTTCTGCTCCCGTTAGTTCGTACAATTTCGTACCAATTATTTATCCATAATTTTACTTTAAGGAGACGTGCTTTTTCTCCGTGCTTGGGGGGTCCCCGGCTGTACTTTCAGTGCAGACTGTACGTTATGCCGGAGAACAGCTCCTGTGTGATAAACCGGGGCAAAATACGTGACGTTGAAAAGAAAAACTTTCTTAACTTTGGGGAAAATGTTGCAGTCATAATTTCCATGAAAGCGGATGTGAGGTGGAGGAAAGCGGTTCCGACGGAGGACCAGAGGGGAGGAGGGGTAAGGAGGGGTCAGGAGAGGGGCTGAGATGGGAAGGGGAAGGCGGGGAGTCGCGTTGGAAGAGCAGGCGCAAGGAATATTACCGGAGATTGCTGATAATGAAGGCAACGCATATTGCTCCCACCAATCACTGGAGGCGGTTGCAAAATAAGAAAGCATGCCGCCATTATTAATACTAAATTAACCGCTGCGCGGCGGAGGCATTGTGGGGACTCGGGAGAAGGGGAGTGTCGGATGGCGTGGACGGAAGATTAGGAAATAAAGAGGGATAACTGACACTGATGATTTATAAATGAAATAACGAGAGAAAGGTTGCACATCCGACAATCTAGAAAAGTTGCATTTTGCCAGAGAGAGCGTGTATATATGTGTTGTTTAGTAACAACCAAAAGAGAAATATTTTCTTTGAATTCCATTCTATGTAGTGATGTACAGAATTAATACTTCATGAATAATTTCTCAATGTTGTTGTTATTATTATTATTATTATTTCCTTTAGGAGCTAACACTTCCGTAATATTTCATTATCACTTAATAATTTTTTACTTAAAATTTGTGACATTTAAACGTGATATTCGATTAAAGTTAACGCGAATTTCTTTTCTTCGTTATGACCTGTAACTTCAGAAAACTTATTTTAGCGATTTTTTGTTAACATTATGATAGATATAAAACATACATAGGCTGATGTTTCCAGTAGCAGCGAAAGAATGCATACTTATCAGAGTTCAGGGAAAATTGAATTCGGTTTAATATCATTATTGGAAAATTATTTCTATGACTCTTAATAGGTAAGTTTTTAACGAATAATGGTACTGCCTATCCATGTTTTCGTCAATATTCAAAAGCATTTGTAAACAGGTAAGGTTCAACAGCGAGGATTTAATCTTAGTTTATAGACGAAAGGTGAAAAGTGATTTTCAGATTGAGATTGAAGGGAGATAAATTTGAGAACTTAAGAAAAGCCATTTCAGTGGATTCAGCCATAATTTGCCGTTTCAGTGGGTCTAGGTCTACGTTTGACGTCGTTTGGAGCAGTTTGTCAAAGATCGATGGTTAGAAATTTTATCAATTTTGACGAATGGAATGAGAACTTCTTTTTCCTCTGTGAATTATATCTTATTCGGGATATATTATTGATTAATTTCGTCAGTGACCGTACGTTGGAGATATTTTTGATTTTTGACTTAAGCAGGCGTGAGAGGCCTTTTTTAATTTATTTTTTATTTTTTGAGGAAATACTGTGCCAACAGTTTTTCAAAAAGATATTTTATTACAATACTTCAAATTGGACTCATTCCAAACCTGAGAAATTTTGAGGATAAATATCTCCCCCCTCCCTTCCCCCCCCCCATAACACCGTTTTTGCCGCGAGGGAGATTTTGTCACTTTACGTTAAACAATTTTCTGCTTCGTTGAAAAGGCTCCTTGTGAAAAATTAAACATAGGTCATTATACACGTTCCCGACAGCGGAAGTGTAGTGGTAGTGTCTGCAATCCAAGCTTACAGTTGAGCGTAGGTTCGATTCCCCTCTCGTCCGAACTGGGTGAGGTTTTCAGCAGTCACCTTCTCCAACCGAAGTTAGTTCGGTATCATTAGTTCCTCAGCAACGCATCATCTCGATTCCTTCACCCAAGTAGGTGGAAGAGCAGGCCTCTTGACCTTAACCTCGCTTTAAACACGAAATAAATAAAATAAAATGCTTGACTTAGAGTTTAGTTCCGTTTTCCTTCAAGTTGTCTAATGAGGAGAGAAGAGAGAGATTTTTATTCTTCGTTTGTTTCGGATACTGAATTGTGCTGCTGTTCCAGCGGAGGCATCTCACGCTGTCGGGTTAATTGAGAAGTTGGTTGGGGATTCTCCTTCACAGGTATGTCTTTTACTGAGTTTGCTTCATTAGGGAAACATTACTTCAAGGATGACAAAAATTGTCTGATGTCCACATCATATCTGATCCTCAATATATGTGAAAGCGGCAACTGGCCGAACTCGAACCCGGTCGCAGATGTGCCGTCCACTGCACAACCCGCCAGTCAAACACAACGGTGCGATAGACAGTTCGCCTGCGTCCAGATAGAAAATCTCGTGTTCGAGTTTCGGTCTGTCCTCATTTCCACCTGTTCGTAGACGATGCAATCTTTCCTCCACTAGTAAGTACTCGGAAGTTAAGGTTGAAAATATTTTCTGGTTCCTAACGCGAATCAAACCCGGAATTTTTGTGAAAATGAGTGAGCACCACAGGAAAAATAGATCCTCTTGCGGAAAATAAATCTCGAAGACCTCACTACTGCGCACAAGTTTTTACATTTATTAACTTTTATTTGCCCGAAACGCCTAAACATTTTGAGGCTGCTAAAACAATTTTAAAAGAATTTTGAGACTGCTGAAAATTATCGGGCTTAAATGTTCGAGGTTAAATGCGTACTGACCGGGAACACATTTGCTCCGTCCTATGTAAGCAAGCACAAATGAAGCTATTTGACCGCAGCACTTATTGATGACGTAAGAAGTGTGACGAACATATGAGGGAAAACGTCGGGTCGGAGACGTGATCTGGGAAGACGACGGGCATCGCCTGGTGTTTCATTCACAAAGATTTACGTAAATCAAGATGTAATAAATATTCTTGAAAGATTCTCTTGATAAAGCAAAAAGACTGAACGAAATAAATAACGTGGTTAGAGTAGGGTTAAGAATAAAAAAATACTAGTTTACTTCTATCCTCGGGGATAATGAAAAACATAGCGGTGTACTATATTAGCTCTGAGAACGCTACTAGATTTGAAATTTTATTCACCAACGATAGAACAATGAATTTTGCTTTTGACGCAGACAGCTTATGAAGTTTTTTTATAACCTCCTAAGGATCAAAATGACCAAATTCTCCGTTACTTAACTCACGTGTGTAAATGTGTGTATCATTTCATTAAAAAAAGATATATAGTTTAAAAATATGTGAAAAGACGTGATGACGTCAAATTTTAAGGTGTACTATATTCATGGTGGCGCGTGCTTAACAACGAATAAAAAAAGTTAATATTTTATTATTTTTTATTATATGTTACTATATTAGAAAGAATAAAAAGTTTATTAACATTTCTATCTATTAATTTTTGCCTTACGAGGAACATTTTTACTCACACACTGATGTCCTCCTTTCGTGATTCTCAATTATGTTGGTGGGCGTGAATGCCTTGAGGAATTAGCGAGGAAAGTGTTAAAAGGGCGAAAAGAAAGGGAAGAATAATGCTCGTAAGGAAAGGAGTGACTCAACCACAGGAAAACGTGTCGACCCGAGAAGCAGCGGGTGGGTGGCCTTGAAAGCGGAACACCAGCGCTCCATCACAGGCTGCGGCAAGTGCCAGAATTAGAATGTATAACAGGTTGCCGGCCCGAGAAGAAGCTCAACCCCCGACACCGAGGGTTGGTTAAAGGGAGATTTTTAATATTAAGTAACACAAAGTGACGACGATCCTTCTCCGAGACTTGTTTCGCTACGTCATAAGATTCTCCGCTCGTCAGATGTTTATTTTTCATGGTTAGGCGTAGCGACACCGCAGCCGCGACTCAAGCTCTCGGGACAGATTGAAGAGAGAGACGCGGCAAAATGGTCGGCTTAATAAGGGATTTGCACGACGCGCTTTAATGCTTGGCATTTTTAAATGTTTTCGCGCGAGATAAAGGTAAATAGGACAGTAATTTAACGCAAATTTACGGAAGACAGTGTCTAGAATTTTCTGCTGAAGAATGTGTTTTTCAGGAATATTTGTGGAAGTGTTTTAATTAAAATGTGTTGAAGCGATGTGTTTCCTGAGTGTCCTAAATGCCCACTCGACGATTTGTTTCTTTTTCCAGTTGGATGTTTTTCGTATCTTAATGAATTTGAATTTCTTATAGTCCTAAGACAGGATTTTTTACTTCATAAAATTGAAGAGGAGGAAAGGTTTAAAATAACTTTAAATATGAAAGAAGTCTTTATTTTTCTTGTATTTTATCAACCAATTACAAAAGAAATGTACATTATCTTACTGTCATTCTTTATCTATATCAATTACAAAACATATGTATTTACTGAAGAATATTGCTTATATATTTTGCAGCATTGTTTGAACTAATAGCGGTCCATCGAATCTTTCACTCGACATATGAATAGATAAAATAATAATTTCAAACATTTCCGATTCAGTATTGCTGAATGCAGATTTATCATTTTCTCTGTAACTTACAAGTTTACATTGATGAAATTTGATGTAATACAGAATATCCTTGCAAACTCTGAATAATCTACAAATAAGAATTTATGTTTCCAATTTTCAAAATTATAAATACTCTTGCACATAAAATTCGACATAGATAAAACTTAGACATCTTTAGAGGTCAAAATGTTTTTAAATCAAAGAGATAAACTTGAGCTCACAAGGAAAGTTCTTGGCAAAATAATGCTCTCATGTCTGAGCCATCACCACATGTAGTAGCACTAGTTTCCGAATCGGTTCCTAGCAGTTCAAGAATCCCCTTTACCAAGAAAAGAAGTCTCTGGCTCCCGGAATTAGGAGAGTGATCGAGAGTTGAACCCAATTCTGCCTTGTGCGCAAGTCTCCTTATCATTACGTCTCCAGTTCGTATTTCCGGTTAGAAGTGTCCCAGAAAATATCCCACAATAGAAATTTCACTAAATTTGTTGTACAAGTAAATGTGTTGGTATACGAAGATAGCGCATTTTATGTCTCATAACCCAACGATGGAAATGGAAAAGGTTTTAAAAGTACCAAAAACCGGTTACGACATAACTGATAATGGAAAATATTACAGAACAATCCTCATAGATTTTTGTTTCATGGTGCTTTAAAAAAGTTAAATTTTATCCAAATTTACGTAGTTGTATTGAATCCGTTGTATGTGCGAAATAATTACGAATGGAGAATATTCTATATATGGGCAATACGCTATAAAATAAATATCTCAAGGAATATCATCCATATAAAAAATTTTTATGTCTGTCATAATCATAGTTATTAAAAATATCATCTTCAAAATGCCGTGGATATAAAAAAGTGGGATAACAACATTATCAAAAGACTGAATTCAAACTTTGCCGTTACACTCGCACCAAACGACAGCAATTACTAGTGCTAAATGGCACTTGCAGCATGGAGCTTGATGTTTAGAACGGTACCAGTGTTAGTCATCGAGACGCTAACGCTAACTTTGCATCATCATAGATATAAAACTATCAACATGAGGCACTAAACTGTCGTCACAGCATTAGCGTAGCTAAGACATTTTTTACCACGCATCACTTCATATCTATTAAATTGTCTACAAAAATTATTATTCCTGAAAATGGCATCTTACTTGTTAGAAACCTAAGAGTAACTTATCTAAGGAAGAAATGAAAATTACCAATTCTCCAAGCATAACATTTTCTGTAATTAAAAGAAATCAATGATCTTATCTTAAACTGACAGGGCTACTCAACGAGAACTTTATTTATCAAGAGGTTGGACACTACAAGCAATTTTATGGAATATTTGTCGAAATTATCATAATCAGGAGTATATTGAGTAAAATTAAATATTTGCAAGGATATAACGTAATGTCTAACGCACATTGATAATTTTCAACAAACCAACTTCCAAAAGAGGAATCCATAATACGGCACGAACCCAGCAATCGGATGGGGCTGGTATCTTTTCACCTGTCACCATACAAAAGTGCGAGTCATTCGGAAGTAGAAATGACGTAGCTGCGAGCGCCGCAACGGCGTCACGCGTCCGTCGTGGGCCGATGCTAGTCAGCTGGAAACAAATCCCCGAAAACTTCACTTCCATGTAATTGAAACTTTCTTAATTAAGTACAAGGAAAAGTGACTAACTGGATCTTAATGAGTTATGCAAATCACGGGAGCTGGGCTGTTGGGAGGATGTGGAAGGGAAAAGGAGGTTGGCTTATGCGACAGAGGGTGGAATGGTGGTAAGGGGATGAAAAAAAAACGGCGACCAACAGTGGTGGAACGGTGAAGAGTCGAGTCGAGAACTGGGAGCAGTAAAGACGTTGTCTTGCCACGTTCTTGTGGCCTTGTTTTTGGCATGGTATCCAAAACATTTTTTGTCAAAGAAATTTTCGAAAATTACGTCGCAAATATAAATTATAGAATAACTAATAGCGTTGACCAGTTTTGAAAAAAGGTACACTAAGGGTTACTAAAGAATATTAACTAAAATTTGCTACAAATTTAAGACAGCGTATAAAAATATTCCCATGATACTTTATGTAAGTCCAATGAAACAATTGATTTTACATCCACAATAACTTATATTGGTAAAAGGAGGACACAGATGTAATCTTTTAATTTTGAAAACAAACGCATTCAATAATTTATTTTGTCACTAATTCACTTACACATCTCTCTGTAGTTACTATTGTAATCAATTATTTCTTTGTCATCTCGTTTAGCGTGGGCAAAATCAGCTCCAACAACAGAAGAAACGTGAGCTGCAAATACGAATACAGGGATTGTTTCACGAGAATGTCTCTGAGCTTCCCTCCCGAAATGAGCTGACCTCTAATGTTACACGCTGAAAAAAAAACGTTCGCTTCATAACATAAATACGAATTGGGTTGCAAAGATGTATTTACACGCCGCAGACCCTTCATTTTCCGGTATTTTCGTTGGACACTCGCCTACATATAACGACATTTGACTGCTCTGTGGAATGTTTTACGCTGAAATAATGCTCAACGGTCGCTTCCGGAGACTAAGGAATGATGAGTGTCATTTCCAAGTTGCTCGGTCACCGCTCTGTGACATCTGGATAGGGTCAGCTGGTAGGAGAATGTTGGTAGGTTAAGGGTTTGCAGAGGACGATATTTGCAAGGAATATATGTACGGCGCATGTGCAAGCTGCATCATACTTGTCAAGGCAGGAAACCGGAGAGGAACTTTCTCGTACGGTGCTACATGTATTACAGCCAACACGAATTCCACCGCAACGTAAATATTTTTTTTCAATCTCTTAGCAAGTCCATTCTATGACGGATATGTTTATCTTACAGTTACACTTGATTACACTTCCCTTATTCTTTGCAACCTTGCCTGCACCTGCTTAATTACAAGGTCCTCTTCATTTTCCTTTCTCTCTCGTAGCATCTGTTGCATTTTATTTTCATCAAATTTTACATTAACTAGTCTTCTTCCAGTATCTCTCCTAACTGACCTATATCTGTCATGTAATTAATGCCAAGAGTACCTCAAGTCCATCTATAACATATAGTAGTACATACATGGTGAAGAATACAGAGTAATGCACACATATAGATACGAAATAAGGAAGACCTTTGAAGGCATTGCATAAACAGACCCATTCCTGTTGTAATATCTTAAATAAAATTTTCGAACTTCCGCTTAACGAGAAACTATGCGGAATACTAGAACTAAACGTTTAATATAAAAAATGGGCAACTTTCAGTATATAAGAACTAGAAACAGAGTTCAACATTTAGTCATACGAAATACTGTATTTTTTGAGACCCACTTTATTGATCACAACTATTGAAGAAACCTTAGAAGAATGGAAACTACCCCAATTTTAGTGATGATAACATCAAGGTCATGAAGAGAAATTGATTGAGAAACGTTAATTAATTCCTCGATNCGCTTAACGAGAAACTATGCGGAATACTAGAACTAAACGTTTAATATAAAAAATGGGCAACTTTCAGTATATAAGAACTAGAAACAGAGTTCAACATTTAGTCATACGAAAGACTGTATTTTTTGAGACCCACTTTATTGATCACAACTATTAAAGAAACCTTAGAAGAATGGAAACTACCCCAATTTTAGTGATAATAACATCAAGGTCATGAAGAGAAATTGATTGAGAAACGTTAATTAATTCCTCGACTTTTGCAGTCGAAATTATATTTTGTATTTTCGACAATAAAATTCATTACAAGATACTAATTAAATCAAACCGTTATGTAAGGTACTCGTATGTAGTGATTCACTGAGGGGTTAGATTCATTCCCCGTGTATTTCCTGTTTTGTCGTGAACCCAACTAGATATATTAAAGAGCAAAGGGATAGAAAAATATTGTGAACTATGTTTATAAGTAGAAAATATATTGTGTGCTCTCATATGACATGTCTCCCGAATGGAGACGAATTATTGCATGCAACGACTTTGAAGACGATAGGCGATGGCAGAGTTCTCTATCGGCCATTTGTTGAACATAATTATCTCTTGGTAACTTCCCATTCCATATATTTGAATTATCCAGAATCAAACGGAGGGAATGCGACCTGCTTTTGAGATTTATATCTCTCTACCTGCAGAATATCAGACAAGTAAGTAAGAAATAATACTTCAGTCTTATTTCTTACCATATTTTTATGGAATTATTGCTGATATCATCAGCACCTTGAAACTAGAAAGAAAAATTAATATACAAAAGAAAAATACATAAAAATAATAAATTATAATTACAAGTTAATTTAAATAAAACAATGGATCTTTAAATAAAAAAGACGTATTGGAAACTTAAGGAAATTAATAAAAATTAATGTTATGGTCAAAGTATGGAAGTGTATAAGAGTCTTGAGGATGCTCCTTTATACTTGCGTCNGAATATTATTGGAAAACAAAATAACGTACCAAGTAAACATGTTAGTACATGACATAGCGAAACGTGTTAACATCAAGGTACGATGTCAGAGGATATTGGTATTTAAATTGAGAGTGGTGGTCGTAAGTGATCGTTACATATCCAGTTGTCCTAATTTGACGTTGACGGCATGGATCACCTAAAGTTTTTACAGAAGACTGAGGGAGAAGACGTGGCACGACGTGAATAGTCTTTAAAAGGAGCTAGTGAATTAAATACGAAAATCATAATAGTTATGATAAATGCTTAAGAAAATGTAGATAAGTGAAAGGAAATAAAACCATAAAAATAATGTACTTGTTCCAATTAATATTCAGAAACTGTCCATCAATTATGAAACGCACATTCAGGGCGGTCGAGGGTTTCTGATACCGTTACACTGCGTTGCGGAGGGTTAGGAGGGTGTTAGCCTTGATGTTGCGTAACGCTATTTTCTATGGTGGGTTTGAAAAGGCACCTTCAACCTCAGAGATGATCACTGTAATCCATACACTCACCCGTTCGGCGGGTGCACAGAACAACGAGGAATTGACAATGAAGTCGGTGTATTGAAATTTGTCCCAGTATTTTCCGAAACAACCATATCAGTTCTTAACAAGGGGAGGGACAGTAGGACTAGCGTTATGTCATAATTAGGAGGAGATAAGAGGTATTGTTTCAGCTGTGTTCTGGAGGGGAGGAGGTGATAAAAAATCGTGATTTTTTTCGTTACATAATTTGTGGTCAAAACCTTTACAATGTAGGAAATGATATTGCCGTGAAGAATCAATAGATAGGAAGCTTTAACTGGCGGCAGCGTGTTGATGGCAAAGACGACGACGTACGCAAACTCGACACATCTCGTGAGGGAGCGTTCACTAAAGAGGAATCACGTTTTTTCTCTTCGCCTCCAGGGCCCGTCGTACCCTCACTCTCTCAATCTGCTTCTGACTCGTAATCTTCCCTCTCCCTTACCCCGGCGCGCTCTCTACCGGAACACGACAGTAACACGCCGTCAAGAGGAAGGACCGGGCCGTCACACGCGCTCTTTCCGTCTCTTTCTCTCTCCAAACGTGTCGTTTTCCCTCTCTGTGACACGTCACACAATCAATCGGACAGACGGACCGTTCCCACTTTCAATTAGAAGACCTGTCGGTCGCCGTCCCTACCTTGCCGCCCCCGTCGCCGCCTGCCAGTCTTGTGACACCGTTTACAAGCTGACGGCAGCGGCTGCTGCTGCGTCGCCGCACCGCGCCGTCCGGACCTCTCTCGCGCTGTCAAACACCTTGCCTCGTCACCTGCAGTCCAATGGCTCTTCAATCCACTAAGTAATTCTCTTTTTACCAGAGAGAGCGCTTAATGTTTTCACGGAAAATCAAACGTTGTAACGCGCGAACGCTCGTCGACTTGAGTGACAGCGAGGGGCGACCTTTTGCGACTGTGTACGAGGACGTGTGCAGAAAGCCTTGTGTACGAGAACATAAGTGAAGCGACGGCGTGATGGAGAGTTGATCGTTTCAGAGAAGAAAGGTGGAGGGTGAAGTTGCGAAGCATTTGACGGTTGTATGCTAAAAGTTACTGACCATTGCACGAGAAGGATGTGTACATGAAAAAATTGGGTTAAATACTTCAACTATCACTCCTTACGAGAATATTATACTAGCATGAGATAATAAAGATAACTTAAATTTAAAGACATACATTAATTGCACGGAAAATAGGTCACTGATATAGAGTTAAGGAACTTCAGTTCTGTTGTGTTAAAACTAGAATAAAGACGTACAAGAAATATATGAGTATGAACTGTTTGTAAGGTCCATCCGATAACGCGCTCAAGGACTACGAATCGAATATTTAAAAAAAAATCTGAAGAAAATTGAATTTTGTAACTTTAGTTTTCTTCGAAATCTAATTGTCATAAAATATGGATAAATTTGAAAAATCTGTTGTGAGCCTCTCAGTTTTTATGGATCTATTCAGACCACCACACTGTTGGAAAACGAAATTAATCCCGCAAAACCGTCTTTAATATGAAAGACATCTTCTTACAGATAAAGTTTCCTTCATTTTCATCTTCTCTATCACTGAATTCTGAGCTTTGTGCGTTGGTAGTACGTATTGGCATCTCATAGAATCACTTGTTTTGTCGGAAGTCATACTCAAAACGATTATGTGACTGTGTGTGTTTTGTATGTCCATGTGTATATAAAACTCAAGCTAACGAACATGATCTGAATGTAGCCATCTACAACATGTTTTTATAATTCACAATTTTCGCACAAATGCTATTGCCCGTGACGTTTTATACGTGTTTCTGTTTTCATGTNTTCTGTTTTCATGGATTAATAAAGAGTAATTCATTCAGTTTTCAGCAAAAGTCTTTACAACGCCTAAAACTATCGCCTATCTATTCAGAAAACAAAAGATCACTATTAGCATTTTCCTGGCATTCTGAAGTTACTACTGTTAATTTAAAATGCGTACTATATGTAGTTTATATAATGTAGTCTAAATTTGTGTATAATAAACTTACATAATTCTGTAGATTTTTGAGTTAAATATGTTTTTTTTAAAATTAAGAATAAGAATTATTTTATTCCGCATTTAAAAACATTACAACAAAACATATTAACAGATAGGAAATACTGGTCATCTTGTCAAGTAATGATGGCCAGTTCAACGAAACATAAGTTTATTTATCATGAGAGAGTCATATGCCCAGGCGAACTTGGCGGAATGGTCTCTGCAGTGCGGGAAGGTCTCCGTGCTATCTGATCACTGACAGGCACGTTCCTTATCATTTGTTTCTCACTTGTTTCCTACTGACTTAAAAGGTAAATAAATACAAAAGAAAAATACTTTCTTACATAGTTTCCCACGACAGTTTCCCACATGTTGGCCTACATATATAGAAATTTAAAATATACCCCATTGAACAACCTACAACAGCTTTAAACAAACAATTAATTTACTGCATTTGTACATTATATGATTTGCTATAACAAAAAATAAAAATAACATATTCTACTGAGTTAAGTGAAAGTTAAACTATCCTACCACAGACTTCGATAGTGCCCAAGGGGTTCGCGGAGGGTATAAGCTCCACAATTTCCTGACCTAGGCACTTTGAGGAGGAGATGTGATCAGCATCTCGCTTCAACCTGGTATGCATTTTACAGCAGGATGAGTAGGTCTGGGAGTCAGTCTGCATGTTGAAGTGTGATGAAAAATCTCCACCTCACCGGGTATCGAATCCCGGCCGTCCAGTAAAATAATTCAGCGCTCTACCCACAGAGCCTCGTTGACTCCAGTTCTACTGAGTTACATTCATTAAATAATTTACTTGGTCTTGATTTAGAAGCCATTCTTTTAGTTTAGATTGATATAATTTTAATTTCTTAGACGTTTTAAATTGTTGGACAATAAATTAAAGTTCTGTGGGCCTAAAAATAGAAAACACTTTTTATAAAATGTTTCATTGATTTTGGTCTGCTAAAAAATACATTGGGTTGATGCTCTTGTATTGTAACCGGTTTCATGCATGTAATCAAACATGTCAACACCTCTACAGCTTCTGATAAAAAATATGTTCAAAACTTTAAAAATAAACAAATGTTTCAAAGGTAGTATTTTGAACTTCTGAAGCAGGAGCATTGAGTGCTCTTGTTTATTATTTTGAACTATAATTCGTATTGTATTTATTGAAGAAAGTTTACATTTACCGAACATTTAAATGCGTATATGGCAAATTATAATTTTTGGGGTGAATTACATAACCTCTAACGAAGAATTTTATTACAGAGAGAAGGAATGCTGTCCTCAAGTTTTATTTCATCAAGTTTTGCCAAAAACAATAATCAAATAAGTTTTCAGATAAACTTCCACATATACACATGAACATTCATCTTTTTACATTAGATATTAGATATCTTGATGCTTGTTTAGATAAGTGTCTTTTCGTAATTGCTTTTTACTTTTTTTCACCACAATAAAAATTTCCTTCAACATTTACTTCTGTTTCTTTATCTTTTCTCCTACCCGGTCATCTTAAAAAAATAGCTCGATTAGAGTTGGAAAGTTTAATATGTTAGAAGGAAATAATAGAATGAAACGTGAAAGCTAATTTCGAAATGAAATAAAGAACTGTTTCTGACTCATCAATCTACCTTTGTTCAAGATCTACGCAGTCGTCGATGAAATAAACTAATTATTCAGAGTTATGGTATTCTGATCTTCAATAAATTCATTAAGTCAAAAACTTATACTTTGTTATATTATATTTTATTTTCAATTATCACTTGATTTACAGAAGTATATTTTCAATTTACTATATTTGTATTTTCAATCTTCTTACAACGTGTCGACACTTATTCGACCCATCATCAGGTGATTACATTTTTTTACAATACACGAGCTGNAATACACGAGCTGAATGAATCCTATGTTGGCAGGAAAAATGAATTGGATAGAAAATATTTCTTTTTATACATGTATGTCCTTTTATTTCCATGCTGGAGGGTATACTATATTTTTAGTTTTTCGTCATCTTTCATGTGAGACGACTCAGTGTCTTGACTCGTTAGAACGAGAACTCGTTTCAATGAGTGTACGATATACAAAGATTTTTTTCAATATGTATTTTGTTTTTGTTGTCAGTCATTTCTTCTCATTCAATGTAACAATTAATTTAGCCATGTAACTGTAAAGTTTCTTGTGGTCGCTGATGACCTGAGATGTTAAAAAGCGACTTTAAATAAACAAATTAAAAAATCCAAATCGATCGAGCCTCTACGCAACAATGGATTCTTATAAAATATACATCAACTTGAAAATGTGAAAACGATTATACCCTCTACATCTACTTTAAATAAATTATTCAAAAAATTCAAAATCCCGTTCAAGATATTTTAATTAGCAATGTTGAGGCACAAGGATGAAGTTAATATCTCAATCAGTTCGTAAGATATACTGAAAAAAAGCGAAAATTAAAAATTATGAAAATGGGGGATGGGGTCGGAATTTTGAAATCTCAAGTAGACACTGCTCTTCTTAGTGTTTTGAAGGTCGTATGTGCAAATTCTCATTATACCCGGATTAAAACTATTTCTTATATTCAATGAATAAAATTAAAACTTGGGAATTAAGTAAGCAAATATTCGAAAAGTTATGAAAGTAGGGAGGGGGTGATTTTTCGAAGTCTTAAGTGGACAGTGCTCTTTCCAGAATTTTGAAGCTCAAGTGCGCAAATTTTCATAGTGCTGGAAATAAAACTGTAGATTTGTATAAAAGATGTACAAACACACACACTCCGCCCAAGACATTCTTCTTTATGTATAGACTAGCAACCAGCCCCGGCTTCGCTCGGGTGTTTTTCTTTTGTTGCACTTTACCTTTTCTTTATAATTTGGAACAGTCGAAAATGGGAAGTAAAAACTGTTTGATTCACTTGAAGCTCCTCACGTCGGGTAGCGCGCGAAGCGAACAATCGACTTATTTGACACACTCAAAATAGATGACATTTTTGCCCTTTTCTATCAAATCAAAAATGTTCGATAAATGGAAACTATTGCACTTAACTAGTCAAAACCATGAAAATTTTTGACATTTAAATGTTTCTATCGAAGTATATGAAAGGGAGTATAAATCACATCCTTCAGAATCTGAAACAGAATTCTTGAATGTGACTTCTTTTATGAGTTTTTACTAATAAATTATTTTTTGTTCAAGAAAAGTTTTGTGATAGTCTGATGTTTATTCAAGATTATTTTAATTCTGTATTGAAATTAGGAGAATCAATTTTTTGAAAGTTTTGTGGATATGTGTATGTATGAGCTCTGTATATTTGAGGAAGTTATCGTTTTAATGTACATTTGATATCGAGAATAATAGTTATCTGACTATTCCAGTGGCGTCGGGTAGAATATGAAATATTAAACAAATGTGAGTTAAATTTAAACACTAATTAATAAAAATATATTATTAATTGAGCACACGTGCCCCAAAACTGGATCGATTTTGATGATGAAAATGATGAAGTCCTCGCCCTCGATGAACGGTATCCGCTAAGATGGGTCTGAATTCCTAAGGAAAGAAAAATTGGTGGGAGACATAACCACTCCCACACCACATGGCATACCTCGTCATCCGAAGGGAACTTTGTCTTTGAAACCTTTCCTTACACACCATGTTACAAAACTAAATTTTTCATGTCTGTTCACAATGTTTCATGTCTGTTTTCCTAACTCATGCGCGCTTCGATATTGATATTTTCCGATGTCCCTCGTGACCAAGTATCGCCCTTTCCACAACAGCGGGTGATAAAGTAAGATTTACGAAAAATAGAACAAAACTGTTCAAAAAGTGATCAAGTTCATGTTCAAATGTAATTCTGACTTCTGATTCGTTCTTGGAGTACGAAAATCATGCGGAAACGTTTCCAAGATCTCCCCTGAAGCTTTAAAAGTATTATTAGGAAACTTTTGGAAAACCACCCCTAAGGAGGTGATAAAATTTCGAGTGTTCTGCGGGTCAAATCGCTTAAAATATGTCCAAAGACTAATTGTACCAAAGGAAAAACCTTTATCACAATATGCCACATATGTTCAGTTGCTGCACGCGTGGTGACTAGACGGCCATGACGCATGCCACATCTTCTTGCTTACATCCCTCTCCCCAGCGTTAGTATCTCACATAAATACATAAAAATTGGTATCAATATATTTAAAAAACCTTAAGCTATAATTTTTGCACGAAGATTTCTTCCATATAATTTCACATATAAAATATATATCACAAAAACCAAAAAGGTCAAATATGTGAAAAAATATTTTAACATATTTTCTATAATTGATAGAAAACTATTCGTTTTACCGCAAATATAAAAATAATTAATATTGTAACCTGTGTAATAATAAATTTTTACATTTTACATCTTTGAGGGGGGCTGGGGGGTAAGCTCCAGGTGATTCTTCGAGACTTGTATAAAAATGATCCTTGGAAAGTGGTCTATCAGTGGGGGAAAATTCAGCTTTACGCCAATTTTTTCCCGTTCAAGACCTTTATTGACTGGTCTATATTGCTTCTGAGTGTTTCGAACAAATAGTTCAAGGCACAGCAGAAGTTCTTCACTCACATGCGCACGAAAATGTTTCGATACTGGAGGCAGCCGCCGGGGCACCTCTCTAGCAGATCTTTTGAAATTAGAGGTGATCGAGGTGATGACTTCTGGTACAGCTGTTGCAAGATGATCCAATCTAATTCTGTGGCGGAGCATATTTTAAGGAATTTTCATCGAGTTCCTTTGGAGGTACAGAGGGGTCAAAAATACATTCTAGGGATCCTCATCGGAAAAAAGTAAATTTGGAATTACCATTGTTTCAATTCACAGAAAAGCTTGCTAAATCACTGGAATATGAAGGCAAAAAATTTTGAAATTGGACTAGAAAAAGAAAGTTGCTGGAAATGTTACTAAAATGAATACACATGACTAATTTATTCAATTAAGAAAGTTTTACGTTACTTTTAGCCATCTAGCTGCCCTTTAGTACAAAGAAACAAAACAATTCTTTTGCTCATATTTGGCTCCAAGACAAATACGTGCTAATAGGCGCTATTAAGTCCTTTACTAGGCGGTTCTTGTGCCACCTAGTTTGTGACATAATGCTTGCGAGATGGTTTTACATCCATATACGAGTCTCAACGTGATATGCCTGGCACGAGCGCGCAGAATTGAGCAAGGAAGTTACACCAATTACGAACTTCCGACATCGTTCGCACACATGATACTGTGACAAGCATCTCGATTAATATCATTCACTAATATTTTTGCGATGAATGTATGATGGGTTTCACATGCCCAGGACGCTAAAACCTCATCACCGATCTCTATTCCTTTCTGGTACCCGTTTCTAGTGGGGTATACATCTTAAAACTGTTCTGTACCGGTATATGTACATCTGTTCGGTGCAGACTATAGGACATCTGGTGAACTATTGGTAGCTTGTGTACCAACGTACAGGTTACTGGTGCCCCTTGTTATTATACTTTTATAGTTTACAGCGAATTTACCTCTACCGTATATTATTTCTTTCTAAGATTTCGGGCATTATTTCGTGAAAAAAATTGTTCTTTAACACGATATCGAGCTTGAAATTTATGGCAAAACATGTAAACATTTTACAAATATATTGCGATATATGCTCTTGAATGAGCGAATTGGTAATTATGTTTTCTTATCCTCGTGGCTACAGCCTTATATACGAAGGTACCGTGAAAGCACTAAGATTCCATGTTTCAATGAATCATACAATAGAATTCGTCTCCATCGAATCCAAGAGTAGTTGTCACATGAGGTTGGACACAGTTCGCACTCATAGGTTGCCCAGCCACTGCGGGAGGTCAAAGGGCACTCGGGTGAAGGAAAGGGATGCGCTGTAGGACTCTCAAGGGATGCGATGGGTGTCATGTCATCCGGGTGAGTTGGCGGAACCTGTGTTCATGCTAAATAGTGGTTCATAATTTACCACTCCCTTTATAGGGAAAAAATATTCTTAATTAGTTTTACCTGTTTTCTGATGATGGACTATTTCATTCAGAAAATTTGTTTGTGAAACTATTAATACACCCACACTTTTCTACATTAAAGAAGTGAAAGTATTTTTATCAAGTGTGCAATCGTAACACTATATTTCACATAAACACAAACAATGACGAAATGCATTAATGAGGGTTGTCAGTCAAAATTACACAACAAAATAAATGGAAATAGTTCTCGGTAAAGATATCATAAATCAATGCATTCTCATCCATAGATCAAAACAAGTCATGATTCCCAGCAACACCGTCCCATCGCGACCCACAAGGTAAAGGGTCACCTGCGCAAATACCTATTTTTTACCAGATCACCGTCTGCCCATCCTGATATCGGCCGCGGGCGCCACAGTCGACAGCACTGGCAGAAAACGCACTCCGGCATTCATTTTTTATTTTTGCGATCAAAGCGAACCGATGGACGGAAGTCAGGTGGGGCGCGTTGCATTGTGCAGTNTATATATATCCCCGGATACAGATAACATGGGCGTCACCGAGGGAGGTGTACTGGGTGGACTTTTATTCGATTTGTGAATGAAAATTACACCACTTATTGATGACCTATTTGATAAAGTTCGAGAAATTGTAGGAAACGGCCAAGAAGGGCCAATCTCTTGAATGACGCTGAATAAGTTCAGTTAGTAATTAATAATTAGATTTGTAACTTATTGAAAGATAGAAAGCCTGACAAGGGAATAGTCAGAAGGGACAGGTAAAAACAGGCAATGATTCTTTTTCATTGAAAATGTGTATTTAATTGGGTACACCTGTCTCTTATACACATCTAGATGTGTATAAGAGACAGGTTTCGAACTGCGATGATTTCTGTCCCCCCCCCCACTCCTCACCACAAACGCTCACGCGTCCTGCGTGTTTTCGATGTTTATATTATTTCCGGCGAACCTCCCGGCTCTGGGAAGTCCAGCCAAAGACTTGGTGCATGCAAGTGAAAAATGGGGTTTGATGACAGTTTGTTTTACTTGTGGCGATGGAAATTTCTGTTGAAATGCAATATTGCACCAATGAAGATGCGTACTTTGTTGCCGAGTAAATTTAGTTGGTCAGAGAAATACCTATGACTCATGTATGGGAGTACTTTTAGAGGCCATTGTCCTATAAAATATTCAGTTATTGAGGAAAAAATTAGCAAAAAATTACATATACAGACAAAAAAATGAAGGAGGGTTGGATATATTAGTTCAGGCTATGTAGTTCATGATATATATTTTTATAATTCGAATAAAGTCAGTGACCCACATGATCGAATTTGGACAAAAAGTTAATTTTGATCGTGTGGATCATTGTCTTGATTCGAATTATAAATACGTTCATCGCCAGGGGCATGTTTCACGAGAACATTATTTTTCTCATAAACGGAGAAAGGAGGACTCCTTTCCTTAAATATTACGTAGATATGTGCATAGCATACTACAATTCAAAATATTCAGTTCTAAAACAGGTTTTAGGCCCTATTTCACCAAATGTAGAATAATCGCGATTTCCTTAAACGTGATTAGGTAAATGGAATCGCGATTACATTTTATGCGATTCACCAAGCAAAACTAATCGTCGATTAAGTTGCTCAATGTTTCTGAAGAATCTCTGGGTTGGTAGTAGTTTTACAGTGCATTATGGGTAATTTGAAGACAAATGACGGGAGGAAAACGCATCATGTTGCTCACTACCGCCACCTAAGGACACCATAGGCAGCAGCGGGCCTCCCTCGTGCCACTGAACATAACCTATAAACCGAGCTACGAGCAAACAAACAAAATGGACGCCATATTTCTCGCAGTTCTGAAGAAAATCGCGATTTGCGCTGGTAATCGAAGGGTCCCCGAACGTTTAAGCGTTAATCGCGATTTTCTCGTAAATCGAAGATGGTGGAACGCGCATTTTGATAATCACGATTTACTGCACAGAAAATCTCGTTTAAGAC
>NNCF01127836.1:198258-232257 GCA_002313205.1 Laupala kohalensis | reverse complement strand
AATGTATAGATGTCCCTATTGTTCTAAAGCTTAGCAAAAAATTTAATCTATAACAATTTTTTAAACCTTTGACGCAGTTTGAGTGGGGTGATTGTTAGTGATATCAACTTAGAGAACGGTCGAAACCCATGTGATCAGGGTAAAAATGATCGTAGAGCGTGCTTTCTCGGGGTACTTTCTTTCCCGCTGCTATTCATTGCACCACGATCACTTATATAATCATCCACCGCACATTCATGTATTATCCTCCTCGGCAAGTTCTGACATGAAGGTTGACGAGTTCGATGGAAGGGTAATTATACGAATAAAACGAATAGTAAGTAAGTATCTGAGATCAATGTATCTCACGATACAAGGTGCAACATGCGTTTTATCGAATCTAAAATGCGGATAACTATATCATCATATGCGACTATATGCGTACTGCTTACATTAGAGTGACGAATTTGGATTAATTTCATAATATTTAAGAAATATTAAGTTTCACATGGTTATTTGTTACAGGAACGAACATTATTTTTTTTAAAAAAGCACATCAAAGATTCTGCAGAAACGCCATTCCTTAATTTCTCAAATATATGCTCTAGTAGCAAAAACCGTTACTTGTCAGAGTAAAATTTAAGATGATAAGTTTTCACTTGAGAAATGTAAAAAAACTTGTTTTTTAATGAAGATGAAATTACATTTATTGCCAATAAGCTCCAGTACAAATGAAAGAAACGCAAATGGGTAGCAACACGTCAGTATTGTTTTTTATGACTCATTGTTATTTTAATTTGATTTCATATAATATTCAATTTATGTTAATTGGGTTACGTATTCAATTATTAACTTTTCCTATTAATTTATTATTAAGTGAATATTCCTGAAGATCTCCTAATGCAAGAGAATTTTGTAGAACAATATCTCTTATTCAGTCTACACATTCAGTTGCTTTCGCATATGATTGAGCGAGATAAGATGTCATCCTTCTAACACCCAAAGGTAGGTGTAGTCATTTTATTTCATGCTGATATTAGTAAACAATACATTAAATCATTTCGCCCTGGAATCTTCGTTACACCTGGGTGAAGAAATAACTTCAGAAAGTCTAAAGAACAAAGACAAAATTCTGAGAGAGGCATATATTTTGATTTTACTGAAGTTAGGAAAAATTAAAAAAAATAGTTGTAGAACGAAATTACGTTTTTGATTATAGAGATCAAGAAAACTGAAATTATTTTTATGATAAAATACTTTTAAATAAGAAAATAAATTGTTTTAGATATTCTAATCGTAAATACTGCAAATTAATTTGATCAAATTTTATTTATGAACCAACAAATCATCAGTCAAACAGACCATTTCAAGGCACTGTATTCGCGAAATTTAAACACATTTGTCGCGGAAATTACAGACCACAATAGCAATGTAATGCAATGTGAAACGTCATGAGTGAGTCACGTCACTCATGATCTTCGTAACATCGATTATTTCAAGTGCTCACAGCTTCAGTGTTCGTCTTCGCAAAGACATTGCTGGAATATTAATCACCTTTGGTCGCAGCGTTGCTGAGCTTCATGGTGTTAGAACGCGGTAATCAGTCAGACTGCGTAGTGACTTACGTTACATCAGTGTGACAGCGATGTCAGACACAGTTTGCTCTTCTCTTAAAGTGGAACGAGGACGTCGCGACGGCTCACGAATTGCCGGAGACAGTTCTGGAATCGCTTACATGAACCATTTCCAAAACAAAATAGGGAGTGTATTGCACATTTGGATAGAACAATGGCGAATTTTCACTGAAGACGACGAATAGTGTACACTTGAGAGTGGTTTGATGTTATAATACTGAGGAATGTTTTGTGAAGAAATGGTTTCTTAAATACAACAGTTTATATCTCGATAATAATTGAATTAGGGAGATATATGAACTGTCAATAACAAATACATAATTAAAATTGAAATACAAATTTTTGCAATTTGAAACTCAAAAGGTTGAGTACACAATGATAAATTGAACATGGATTTGAAATTAAAATCAATTTGATATAACTCTTGATGAAGATCCACAGTATATGCGTTATAATTATGTATATCAGGAATTAAACCCATTTTTAAAAGAGACGATAAATAATAAAAATAGTTATACACATTCGTTTAAATCATGTTTATGATGGATATTTGATATAGATGACGTACTCGTTTCCCCATCAAGATACACTCTATTTAAAGATTGTCTTCTTGAAAGAAACTGAAAATCTGGGATGCATCATGGCCCGGGTTTTTCTCCGTTTTTCCTTCGGGTAGAGGCGGATTTCTTATACAGGTTCTCTAGGCTTTGTCTAGGGGCGTGTGCATTGTAACAATTAATTGTGAATTTAGTGTTTTTTCAACTCTTATGATTTTTAAAAACTATACTCAGAATAATCTATAGTTCGATAATAACTTGTACATGTAAATTTACAAACATATTTGTGTTAAATTACAAACATATTGACATTCTATTAGTTTTATAACTCGCAGCTAACTTTTTATCTTATCTAGGAACTTTTGCTGAAATTTTTGAATCCGCCTCTGCCTTAGGGCCCTTGATCGGAATTGATGGGATGGTCCCTTGCTTGCTTCCGGAGAGTAAATTAGTTTATTGTCCTCCGCGTGGTCATACGCAGTCTGTACTGTTTTTTGACAATAAATTTATTATTATCATTTCAAAACTTTGAAAATTTTGTCCCCACGTTTTGAAATACTTGGCCGAAAGCGAGACTTGGTTTTAAAGGCTGTTGACTCGTGTCTATCTGCACCGCGCGACGAGATAGTTGCCTTAGAGAAACGACCGTGGCTCCGTCGCATGCCGTCTGTGGTTGTGCAATGGCGTCCTTGGATGGGCCTCCGTCGCCGCCAAGTCTTGCCATTACGCGAATTAATATGTTTTGAATTGTGGGTGGGTGCGGGGTCGTCGGTGGCGCGCCTCGCGCCTCGCCCCGAGAGTCGTAAAACAACCCTCTGGGAACCCCCCGTCCATGTTTCTCGCCTATGAGTGCCTACTTGCCGGGTTCTGTGTCCGTTGACGGCGCCACCGTCGGCAGTACTGCCACCACCACAGCCGCCGTCATCGCATATTTGCTCTCTCTCACCCTTTGTAACAGTAGCGCCGAAGATATTCCAACAAAGAGCCGTGCAGCGGGGAGTATAACAGTCTTGGTAACATAGAAGTCGACTCGGGAGACAAGGACCCAGAAAGATAAGGACTGAATGGACTAATTCGGGGCGATGTTCCTTCCACTGTTTTGGGACTCATTGATTCAAGGAAATGATTCATAAGCGTGTAGATTACCCTCCTCGTCTCAAGTGTTAATTGGACTTGTTATTGAGAACTTGGCATGTAAGGGACAAGTTTTGGAAGTGACAATTTTTCTGACAAGTTCTGAATTTCTTGAGTGAAAGGAGAAACTATATTGGGAACGATTGTGCGAACTAAAGTACATTTGCTCAGAAGTGCTTTATCTTGGTTTATGAAACTAATATCTCAGTTTAAGAGGTAGTTAAGGTTCGTGATAATAATATTATTAATAATAATAATATTAACAATAATATCGTCATTATCTAAATAGAACTTGACAGCTAATCGATATAGCACTGCAGACAGATAAAAATTTAGCGCAGAAAAGCGGAAAAATTGCTGAAATTCAAAGATTGTTGAAATTGGTAGTACGTGGAGGTAAATACATTCCCTATCATTGTAGGTTCCCTTGGTGCAGTTTCTGTAAATATAAAGAAACATCTAGATTCCATACCAGAAGAATGAGCAATACAGGAGATTGCTCTTTGTGTTACAGCCCACATTTGAGAAAATGCATATTCATCCTTTAAGGAGCGCGTTAATTGTACCTCTAGAGCTGTGACGTGAATACCACTGCTATGGATAATGATGATAATAACAAACCATGTCACTCCTTACAAGAGAATAAGGTGAAGTTAATGATTGTCTTCCAGTGAACTTCATTTCTGACTGTATTGATCAATGGATCTCAACAATAAATTTTAGTGGAAAATATATAGTAAACATTGACACATTTTTAAAACTGTCTATAAATTTACGATATAAACTATAAAGTTAACCTCATCGTACAAAAGATTTACTGCTGAGAAATTAGGATTCACGTAAAAATGCAATCCAATACTTCACATTTATTAAGTCCTGAATCCGAAAATTATTATCAAACGTTTAGTTTGTTTCAGTTGTGGGAAAATCTAATTTTACAAATATTGTGTTTCCGTAAAAATTCATTTCCCAAAATATTTCTCTACATATATATGTTCTCAGAGAAGTTCATAGTATACTCGGATATATACATGAAAAAATTAATATATTGAATTAATACAGTTTTTACAAATGATATATCCCGGTACAAAATCATCACCCGGAATCTGCTTTCCTACAAAGGAATGTGAGAGCATAGAGGGGCTATCGAATCAAGTCCCCCAACGGAACGTTGCCACATCCCCGCCCGCCCTTCGCTGAGTGATAGCCAAGGGGAAGTGCAATTGTCACTCATAACTCCTGCTTCTGTTCCGACGAGAGACTCTCGTTCCTCCAATCCTCCCGGGGGTAATGCACTGATGCAGGTGCTTTGAGGGAGGAGGATGACGGAACGCGTCCAAACCCTCGATTCCATCAGTTTTCTTCACGGCGCGCGTTGATGTAATCAGAATCTGAGAGAAGAAGGTGAGAACGTTCTTGAACAAGGAGAGAACTTTGTGGAGGGTTTAACTTTGGAAGACATTTACGGAAAATGAAGAATATAAAGGGTGCGAGCTGTATATGCAAGAAAAAAACCCATTTTTATTCGTATCTTAGGAGTGTGTTGAAATGTTAAATCTGCCTCTGCCTTAGAGCCCTTGATGGGAATTTATGAAATGGTGTCTTGCTTGCTTCCGGGAAGCAAATTAGTTTATTGTCCTCCACGTGGTCACACGCAGTTTATAAAAATGCTTTTCTGACAAATAATTTATATCAAGGAAAAAGTTTCAGATTCGGACGTTTCTGTTGTATGAGGTACACGAGGAATCAATGAAATTTGACGTATTGAATTTGAGGTACAAAGCAAAGTTATTTTGTAGTACAAAATTTCCAACCATGTTATCACATCATGTGATACATTATGTCATAAACTGGTACAGTAACTGGTTTAGTAATAATACTTGGGGCAACCACCATGGTATAAATAAAAACAAAATACACTATTAATTTCTTATCCTTCAAATTAGATTAGGTCTGAATTTAGTATAGAATTTCATTATGAATGTATAATAAAATTGATAAGGGTAGTAAAATACCCTAAGATACTACATTAAGACAAGATATTAAATCCTATTAAAAATATAACTATAGAAAAGCCAAATCGAGTCGCGAATAGGTTTACCGGAGGAGTAGTTTCGCAAAGTAAAAACTAATTATAACAGAGCCAAAGTTACGTTTCTGAATGTACCACAACAACTTAACGCCTTATATTGAGTCTCCTTGATAATATTATCTCATAAAATATTTTCTTAGGTAATTTAACCTCCTAACTGCTTTGTATCGATTTTACGTACGAAATATCTCAATTCAAAGCACCTTATTTTCAGTGTGATAAAGCCGCAAATTACAGAGAGAGGAATAAGTTAACATTATGTAAAAAAAATGGAATGAGTCAACAAGTATGAGGAGCTGTGTTGCTTATTTTGTTCTAAAAAATTATTTTGGAAAATTTCATAAATAATATTTACTTCGCGCCTCTAACGCGTGATTTCAATGCTTTTAATTGTTGTTTGCTACTTAGATGGTTTTCTTTTTTTACTTAACAATGATTTTAGTGGGATACCACCTACCGAGACTTCTATGTTGACGATCGATAAGCGAATAAAGACGAATACACGGATGAATAATGAATAAAGAATGAACCCGTTTTATTATTTTCTCCACGTGCCAGTTATTGGTTTATTCCCCTCCACGTGATCATACGCAGTTTGTAATTGCTTTGTAGAATATAAATTTGTTATTATTATTATTACATCGTATTTTTGAAATTCATAGAAATAAATTAAAAATTCGTTCGAAAAACGTGTTCGATTCATGATCTAGTTTTATTTCCTGTGTTAGAAGTGTTCAATGTAACCTCCTGAAGCATCACGGGCAACATCTGGACTATGATAATCCCTCCTGAAAACGTGGAATTGATAAAAAATGTTTTGGCTGTTCGTAACATGACCCTGATTGATAATCAAAGTGTATCACATCCATAACTTGCCTATCCATTTATCATGAAAATGATAAATATTGTCAAGATAACCATATACTTTTTTAAAATTATCTTCTTTACTTAGATGTCAATTTCACAATTATTGTAAGGTGAGTTTAACTTTATAATTTCACTAACAGGAATGATATTTTATAGCTTATTGTACTGTTGGGGAAGATAAAGAAGAAACTCGACTCTACGACTTGTTTTAGTAGTTGGTAACGTCAAACCATAAAGAGAACGTGGCGAGATGTTTAGCAAGAAAAAAACCAACATTTGCGCAGTAGGACAAACGTTTATCATGAACGTGGAACTTGAATCAGTAAACGGTGATAAAACACTCTAGAACATCTATTACACCATCTTTAACAAGCTACGTATTTTAGAGAATGACTAGACCAAAGTGGATGTTGGGTGGGTCGCATGTTTTTTACTAGAATTAAGCTTCTACTAGGAAAACTTCTTACATGGGTGAGCATAAATTTGAATGTGTTGGAGATATATGTGAGACGTTACTGTACAGGAAAAAGTTGGTGTACCCTCACCCAAAAGGTTTTGTTTCGTTAAAGTAACTGAGTTCATTGTATATCCCAGATCACACTTATTGTACAAAAGGGGAATCTGCCCTTCTGTGATGTTTCGGAATGAAAAGAAGATTGTAGGGATGTTGTGTCTAATCCACGTGAAGGAACACCCTGTCAAACATTTCGTATATGCGATGATACTGCGATAGTACCACAGGGAGACGAGGCCTAGAACAGGTAACGCGAAAGTATTGAATACATGCATTATGTTTTGTGAAAAAGTACGTCTTCAATTTCCAAGAAACGACTCAAATGGAATATGGTTTGGGAGACGGAAGAGGATAAGGAAGTATCCAATAATACAATTAAACTAGTGGTTGCATGGGAAGATTTCGCTTACTAGTCAGCGAGAATACCAGTCAGAGGACCTATTGTAACGTGTAATTAAACGGTTTTCCAGTATTTCCATCACTAAACCATAACCATTCCAGAAATGGAATTTCCAATGGATTATATAAATTTTAAGACATATTTAATGAGATTGAGAAAGGGAAAATTGAAAAAAAGGAATAAGACTTTGTTAATGAATGTGGAAACCAGGTTTTGTGGGAAAGTAACTTATATGAAAAGGAAAGAAGATTGTGAATATCATTAAAATAAGTTCATCAAAAGGATATGACAAACATGCATCATGTGGATCAAGAAATAAGGTTAGTATCAATATTACGTGACGCAATTACAATAAAGTAAAAAAAAATAGTCAATGAGCAATACTGTAGCATTCCAATGTCCGGAATGGGGATTAAATTATTTTTAAAAGAAAAAATTGTTAATACACTAATTCTGTCATCATATCTGAAAGGCTACCACTGTTTTAAGGATCTTTATGATTTCGTACTTGGAAAAGAGAAACAAATATGTTGCGAATATTGGAATGATACTACCACACGTAAATTCAAGATGCGATGCAAGTACACCCCAAGAAGGGAGAGAGAAAGAGAGAGAGGGAGAGAGGAAGGAGAAGAAAGACTAAGCGACATTTTCGCCGCTGATGCGCTAAAGGGGGAACGATCCAATAAGGAGATAGACAGCTCGGGTCACGTCACAGACCGAGATTCATAAAAGCAATAAGCAGATTTCGACGCTCGCACCCCGTCTGCGGAGCATCAGATCGTCGACAGGTGCGCTTCGCAGGGTTGCCACACAAAAGACTCCGTATCACCTTTTCATGGATAAGTATTCTCAAAACCGCCCCGGACTGATACAAGTGATGACTATTCATTTGAAAACATTGGTTACTTCTTTTCATATCCAAAAGTTTGCTTCTAAGTATGGCATAATATCCTTACTCCATATCAACGTGTGCCTAAAAATATGATTTTGGAACGGTGTCGATGTGGAAACACTGTAAAGTGATAACGTTTCAACGTGAATCAAACAAGTTTTAATTAAGTTGAACACTAAACTAAAAATAATAATATATTATCTGTGATGACGCATAAGACATGTTTAAAAATTAACAAAATTCCAAAACGAACTCATTTTTTTATTTAAACAAAATGAATTTTGTTTAAACAAAATGAATTTAAGATTATTACAGTTTTTTGTTTGAAATATATCAATGCTAAAATTTTATGGTTACGTTTTCGTTTGCGGTTAGATAAGAGGGAATTAAGGTTTTTTATGATTTAATAAATAATTTTGATTGTTTTATGTTCTATGACTCCGAATAAGTTGTTTGCTCCTTGAATGCTTACCCCTCTACACAACACCTTGAATGTGCCAGTAGTGTCTTTTGCCTGTGATCCTTTTTAGTTTGACTTGAACTTTCACTCGCAATTTTTAAAATCACTTGATAATGGTACCAACGAGACCAAAACGTCGTGAATCTTTTAAGTTTTAAAGTGTTTCTATCGTTGTTATGAATTTGATTGTGGATATTTGATCTATTTCCACTAAGTATAATATCTTGTCTGCTTTAAAAGGTCATTATTTATTAATTCCTATATTACTATGCAGACGAAGGTGGACTGCTCATAAAGGTTTTTTAATTTTGTTCTCCTCGACCAATAAGATCTTTTATGATTATCCTTAGTTAGTTGAATTTATTTTTGTCGACAATTTTATGGACCTTTTCTTTTTCATTGGAAGTAACATTTTGTACGATTAATTAACAACCATGTATTCTCTTAGTTTAAAGTCTACGACATGCGAATCAGGCGAAGCTCGGTCTTTCAAATATTTATTTAACCATAAATATATTGGTTTCTTATGAAATGAATGGCATTTTAATGTGTAATTAATATTCATGCATGTATATATTCAAGGATAGCAGTATTATACATTTAATTTAACGTAATATTTTTCATTCTTTATGAAAAATATATCTTCGTATGTTAACTCTGAGCACAGCAAGTTCGTAAAAAAGAATCCGCAACGCAGCTCATTAAGTTTACCGTCAAAAACAATACTATAACATAACAATACACAGTTTTTCACACTTGTCTCCAAGGTAACTGTTGTTATCTGGTTTACCTCATCATCGTTAAGAAACGGTCTCCAAAGGTGAATCTGCCTTTGGACTATTGACTTTCTTAATCAAATAAAGACGACAGTAGCTTAGGAAAACGAACATTGCAGCTAGCATATTCATGGCTGACATGTATATATACTCTCTGTCAATCGCTGTCTCACCGACAACCCAGTCACTGAATGTCTTCGTGCAAAACTACGCTTACGATAAAGTTCAAAGGAGATCATTCTTGATTATAATGAGACCAACAACTTGTTTAGCATATGGGTTTTCCCGATCTCATAACTGTTTGCCTAAATTAACAGTTTAAAAAATAAAATAATTGTTTTACAAACTGCGTACGAAACCTGAAATAGCAAACGGGATTCAATTTTTACTGTAATAACCTCGTTCGAGGGTTGTGTGTTTTGCCACAATACACGAAATGCAGAATATTAATTTGATATTCATTAACCTCATGTATGATAACAAGAGCGATGCATTGTAAGCTTTGTAATTCGTGTGAAATTCATTGACTAAAGTACTCGAATTCATGAAAGTATTGCATTTATATGAACCTCTTCATTGGATGCGTTATGTAAGTTAAGAATATATTCACAAAAAATAACACCCATAAATATTATGATTTTCTGTTGATTTGAATTTTTTTGAAATTGTATTTTTATTTTCTAAGAATTTTTTTTAAAGATTACAATCCGAGAAATAATTTTATGTTAGAATATAAACCTTGTTTTAGCCTAATATTCCAGAGTACACATCGTACCGAATGAAATCTTGATTTACAAGTTCATCTACTTTGGTTTTATCTAAAAAAATTCTAAGATAAACTAACTTTTGCATTTCATTTTTCATTCACCTTAACGACATAGAGATATGCGATGCTGATACAATTTGAAATGCCATATTTATGACCTGCTATGGTTCTAATACGAACGAAGTTCTCAAGTGATGATCATAAATTGTGAATAATTCGAGTATTATAAACATTGACTCATGTTTCTTCAAATGAACTTCTACGTGGGAAGTACACCCCAACTTTAAAATCAAGTAGGATTCCTCCTCCGATCGTTTGCAATGTTGTACATGGGATGCATTGGTAAAATCATGGAATTCAGGAAAAATATTTTGTAAAAAATTTCGCCTCTATAAGGTTCGTGAAACAAAATCACGTTTTGATACCAAATATACATACTAGGTCATAATAATAATAGGTAAGTTATTAACGCCATTAGTAAATATAAAGTATCCTGGCAATATTCTTTGAAATAACATCAAATATAGTAAAGAGTTAACAACTTTAACTAGGTTCACAACTTTACTGTATTTGGACAATTACACATATGTCCATTTCAATTCTAAGTAAGCAATTCTAAGTATTTTTATGAATTAATCATACATAAATTGATCATTAGATGGAGAATCGAAAATATTTATGAGTCTCTAAACATTTGAAATTCATTTTTAACTTTTCAAAATCAATTATCTTTGACTTAATTTATGAGTTGATTCAGAAATCGTTCTCCTCACCTAATTTTCTTTAAAACTCGACAAAATAAACCCCTGAATTTACCAAGATTTGAAACTATAGGGAATGCAATGATACGAGATCAATGATTTGATAGTATTTGATACGTTGTTTTTCGAAGAAGTTGTACGGTATCTTAAAGACCGTTTCACACAATTTCACCAAGATTGATAAATATCCAACAAACAGTATAGGTTCTTATAAATGACAAACGCCCAACTTTATGAGGTATATGAATCATTAAGTTCAAATTATTAATTATAATATTTCAAAGCCTCATACCGAGTTGCGGGCTTGATCAGCGTCTCGACGAATACTTTAATGAAACGTTTTTAAAGCCAGATTAGTATGTTTCTTCTTTCTCTATCTCTTCTTGGTCTTATATTATTGCGAAGCTGTTTCCTCTCAAACAATTACATCTGTTTCCTATCCTGCATTTCACCTCCACTTTCTATTCCTTTTCATTCCGCATCTCTTCTCACTGCAGGTCCCTTCCCCCACTCGCAATTAATTCAACAATGAGGCAACAAAAATGGCGGTACTTCACAGAAGCTTTGCCGGCGTCTGAAACGGCATCAAGGGCCAAGAGAAGGGGGGATGAGCGGCAAAGGCGATGGCGGCGGAGCCAGTAGTAACCTTTCGCCGTGGCAGCTATTGCCTTTAATTTGCCAGTCGCTTCCCCGAGAGGAGAAGGTGAAGAGGAATGTTAATTAAAAGGCTTTTGCGCCTCTCGATCCCGTCTTCTCGCGTCTAATTAGTCGACTAAAACTGCTATAGACTATGGATAGCACATTCACGGATCACTCATCCTGCTTGGCGTTGCTGCCGCTACTGCCGCCGCTGCTGTTCGAAAGAGCGCGAGCCCCGTTCTTCCAGATCTTTCGCTCCCGTGATGTCATCAGACGAGTGATGTCATCAGAGGAGGAGAGAGAAGGGTGGACAATTGAGGGTCCAGGAGGATGGGGAGGGCATAGTTGGGGAAAAGTTTTTTAATCCGTCACAGACGGTCCGGCGTGGCGAACCCTTTGCGTTGCGGGATGGGGAAGAGGGGACTGGTCGGGTGGATGTTAGGAGTGCGATCTTAAATAATTAAATACTTGTATTTCTCCCCAGAGGATGACCGGACGAGCTGGGTCCAATTTCCTTCTGTGTTCACTACATAGGCAGACAAGGTTTTTGTTGAGGAGGGGAATATTGCAGAAAGAAAGGGATAAGTTGAGGCCCAGGCAAAAGAGATTGTGATACTGGGGAAAAGTTGGGAATGAGTCGTATAACATTCTAGGCCATTTTATGAACTTGTGAATCTGAAGATAAAGGTAATGAGTGTCATGTTATTATATTCTAAATATTTATTTCATTTTACTGAAACAATATTTCATATTATGGACTCAATTTATCTGTATTATTTAAAATTTGAAAAGGGTATCCGAGAATAAAAAATATCCGAGAATAGCATCATGTACTTTTTATGAATATGATTTTCAATGGATAAAGTAATGTTTTTATTAGTAGAAAATAGATAATTATAACATTATTCCTAAAGTACTAAATTTATATGACCAAGAAGTCTTCTCTCAGTATCGGCTGTTACATACAAAATGTCATTCTCAATAGGACTCGTATAATTTTGAAAGCGAAATAATAATATGAAACTATTTGTGGAATAAGACATTACAAATCGAAGAATGGATTTGACTCAAGTGGAATTTCAATTTATCAGATCAAATTCTCCAACATATTTTGCTCTCTCAGTTTCACCTTTGCTAACCCCAACCACCTACCCCTCGATCAATAGGCAGAGGTCAATATCAATTGTTTCGTCCAATTACCGACGACGTAAAAACGTCACACACTTTTAATTACCTCCTCTATATATTTTTGAATGTCAAAAACGAGTGCTGGAAAAGTCGGAGTGGAGACGGCTAAAGCGATCCGGGGTGAATGGGGCCGTCACAATATATCTCTAGACAGAGGGAATTGTCGTACATCTACAAAGGGTGTGCGCGCAGCGGAGGAGGGGTTATTCGCGTTTCCTCAGTTTCGTATAGGGACAAAGCGTCATTCGGAGTCTCGTGGGAACGCTACAAATCTTCATTATGAGCATGAATCAGAGCATTAAAAGAAGCGTTTGGATACGACGGCTACGATGGCCATGAGGGAGGTTGGGAATGGACAAGGGTGTTTCGGAATGAGGGCGGCTCAACCAAGTCTCTGCTTCGGGAGTATTTGCTCATTTATTTATTGAAACTGTTTCAAAATGGTATAATTTTCTTTTATTTGTATTATCTTCCACGAAATATAAAAATTCCTCTTCTTTCCATTTGAAACGAAAAGATTACACGACATGATCTTAACGTGAAGTGTTGCAACCTACTCACACACGACATCGAAGATGGAAAATTTATGCGGTCCAAAATAAATTGGCGAATGCAGTAATTGTATCTTGTTACTGTTTTAACTTCTTATTCGCCAAGTTTAACACGATAGACAAATGCGATATATCTAGTTCTTGGAGGTTATCTGAAGACGTCCGCGAGAAATATTGGTCGAAATAACACTTAACCATGTCTTCTTCACAACCGTAGGTCAGGTATGACAAAGAGAGGAAGTCTCTTTATTTAGAATAATTAAATGAATTATGTTTTTTCAAATTTCTCAATGTTCTTGTGAATACAAAAAGAAAACACACAAACAAAGAAAATAAGATCATCCATTAGTAGTATGGGTAATTAGATGAAGAAAGCGGCTGTCTCCATTACTTTCCTCACCTTTCTCAGTGTCCATCACTTTCTACCACCTCCTTCAGCCTCCTCCGTCTCCATCACTTTCCTCCGTTTCCTCCACCGCCGTCACCTCCTTCTCACTCTAGCTCCACATCCTCCTCCATCCATGACGCCCCGAGCGAGGTGGCTTCTATAAGGAGATTACCTGCGTCGTGCTGACCAATCCCCTGCAGCAATAATTCCGGAAGCGGAACAGCCTCCCCTTCCTCGCCTTTCCATCCCCGGAGGAGAAGTGTCCCTTTGACCCCTCTCTCTCTCTCTCTCTCGCCCTCTCACTTGGAAAACCTGTCGTTACTAATGAGGAGAACGCTATGTCTTCCGAAGGCAGGTTCCGTTCGGAGGCTAACGACGCGCAGGTGTCCACCAATCGGTGGAGAGGAGATTATTTTGGATTCTCGGAATATTTGAATAGTCGAAAATGCTGTCGAAAAGAAATACACTTAAATTCTTAAGATGATTTTTGTTTAATAACTGTACAGATAGTTAGATACAATAGTCATCTTAGTCGAGTATGATTTGTCAAACATGTGAGCGAATAAATCATTGATCCTTAACCAACAAAAAATGAAACATTTTTACCTGAGATCTCGTTTATTAATGACATTTGCGACATTAATGACATTGGCGTAATACCTTTAATTTTTGGCGCATCCACTACAGTTTCCTTATAAAAATGTAACTATACTTCGAATAGTTGCATACTAGAAACATGGAACAAAGAAGTCAGAATTTTATTTATTTTTTGTGGATGTAGTTATGCCACATTACGTTTCTGAAAAACTACATGTTAACGGTAATCAGAGTTATTAGTGATATAACTAAATATTCAGTCGGAAGTACAGTTATGATATAAAGGATTTAAAAAGAACTATCATCGTGATAAAATTAATTACGTTTTGTTTCACAATAATATTGTGATTCGTAAACTTCATGTATTCAATGATAGGTTAATAAGAAATACATTATGGTGCAAAGACCGTTGATGAAGTCAAAGTGGTTCACTTCGAGTTTTTGTTCTATAACTCTACATTTTGAAATATTGAATTACATTTCAAACTTAATATGAATATGAAATCAAATCACTTGAAAAACACGTTCTCCCATTTATTTCGATTTTACTTTGAACGCATGAAGTAGGTTGCATGAGAATGACGTTAAATCATTGAAATATCTCAAATATCGTGGAAATAATTTATGCCCAAAATGTAATTTTTATTACGAATATTTTGATGTTGATAATTCTTTCTCCTTCATGAGAAGATAAAATGGATTTACGACAACTTTTCGATTTCAATACTCTTCAGTTCTCTTTTTAAATTTCTCGGTTTTGTTACCTGATATTTTACTTATTTGTGTTCTAGCTAATTACATGGGAATAGTTAATTACCAGCCAGAACACTTGAGGTAGTAAGATAAAGTCAGTTAAATATTGCGGATAGTATTATCGCACACGAGAGCGATTCAAACACACGTACGTGAAATACGCCCTGGAAAACACTATGAATGTGAACACCCTAGGATTGATTGTTGATCCATATTCAGAGGAAAGAAAGGAATTCTCCAAAACTTTGGTTTTGACATCCCAACGTTTTTTGATCTGAAGAAATCCTTTCCTTTCTGTGAATTTGGATCTTCCACCCATACCTTTTCTATCAGTGGGTCATTGTAATCAAAGCTTGTTTGCCACAGTTTTTCTTGAGGTGCGTCTCCCCTGGTATTAGTGTTTCCTCTCATTCGTCAAAACTGTCCATGTTATTCTTCCATCTGCCTCCTGAAGATTCGGTAGGGAGAGCATCTCATCAGTTTACCTTGATGTCAGATAAAACTACAAAGATGCCTCATTTTCGAACATAATAATTTCGATCGTAAGATTTCAATACATGGTTAAATAGAAAAAATAGTATCCCTGCTTTTTACCAACCATACATTAAAACAATTAAAAATGAATGACAAATATGAATCAAAATCAAGGCGAACATGAGTTTTGAACATGATTACCAAATTTTGACTTCACATAAATTATAAACTCTTCAATAAATACATTTTTATTCAAATTTATTACAATCAAAACGCGTTCAAAAGTAATCGCGCAGTTTTTATGTTTTAAAATAATTTATTAAATAATTAAATATTATGTATAATTTTTATTATTTAGTACAAACATAAGACGGGATACCAAGCGAAGTGTTAAATAGATAATGTTTTAGGAAGAAATCATAAGTCATTTATAGTAATACACTTTTCAAAAAAGCACATGCAAAGCCTGCCACTTTTGTAGGCGCGACGCGCGAATATCTGCGCCTGCCACCCACCAGTCTCCTACGACGCCAGTTGCGCCTGGAGCAAGCAGCAGCCAGGCGCGCAGCGGCAGTCGAAGGGAGAAAGGGGCGGATGGCGAAGAAGATTCCTCGGGTAACGGGGGGTCTTCAACGTGCTGCCTGACCGGCCTAGAAATGGCCTCGATTTGGCCGCCTCACAATGTTCGCCTGTTCTGGTGTCACGTCCTGCTTTGAAGAGAGGTCGCTTGGGGGTTCTGCGCGCACGGTTCGTAAGCAAGCAAGGCGGAGGTGGAGAGATAGTAGAGTGAACGAGACGTTGGAAGGGGGATGGCGGGTGAGGATGACTGCGAACGTGGAGTTTGATAATAGTGACGATGGAGGTGGTTGTGGAGGAGATGTTGGTGGAAATGGAGGCGGTGAGATGTGTCGGTGAAGAGTGCGAGAGAGAAAGAAAGAAAGACAGGGTGTCTGGGAGGGATCTAGACGTCGTAGCAGCCAGCCGTCGGGCTGCTGCCATCTTATAACTTCTCATACACACATATCAAGTCCCGTCTCGGTAGTCTTGTCGTGGTTGGAAGGGTCGGACGGGGAGGCGGGATTCGTCGCTGCCGACGAGGAATCTGCAGACATCGACCAAGGCTGACCCGCCTTCCCCTCACTCACCTCCCTGTGAACTCCTACCGAAACACTCGTCATTCCAAGCAAAGCAGAGGTGTGAAAGTAACTTTTCGAAAGAATATTTCAATTTATAGCCAAAATGCTACTAGAAACTGCGTACGACCACATGGGGGACGAAATAATTTAGAAGCAGGCGTGAAATCAATTAATTTTCATCAAAGTACAGAAAGTAAAAATGGAGAAAACCCGAGTCATCATAGTGCCGAAAGTGAAATAGGGGAAACGAGATGCGGCTACACAGATAATGCACTGAAACGTGCCAAGATTGAGTAAAGCTATAAAATATAAATACGATAACAAACAAAATAATAAACTTACATTATTGTAGTTTTGTATTTTATTCAATTATTATGAAATTGTCTATGCCAATGTGTGATAAAATGTGTACAAGGAACACGAAAGTTATTGGATTTACATTATTATACTTAATTTTAACTTCACTATAAAAATGTTTCATGGGATAAAAAAATTTTCATGGGGAAATGCCTCAGATGCTCCCTTCGTTTGAAAGTGTATACGTGTCAGAATAGATACGTTACGACGACGATAACAAAACTTGACTTTCTAATTAAAAAATAATGTCATAATACTTAATACTGTAAATAATACTTTGCATAAAACTGTTGCAGAAAAAAGTCGTTGGGTTGTAACTAGCTTCTTCAAATATTTCATCCATTAACCTAGAGATGAGAACACAATTTTCGTAGGAAATTGCCACGACTGTTAGCTGCCGCTGTTTGAGCTTTAGACACGATCCCTGCCTTATTGTTTTTAAGATTAATTTCGCCCGGAATTAACGGAAGCAACATTAACAACCACCCATTTTACGGAACCATGTTGTCATCCATGTTTCTGCTTACAATTCGGTCTGAAAGTTCGTGATGGGATCTTGATTCATACATGGTAAGAGGTAGAAAGATTTTTGATTTTGTTAGATTTCATACAAATTTTATCTCCTTACGTCATTGAATTGAATGAGATTTTAAGACACTATTCGTTAAAGAAAATGAGGACACATTGCTCCACATTGTAACATAATCTAAGCAATTTATGGAGTAAATACTTGCATGTAATATCCACAGCCCACAGCAAATTCACGGTATCTTTAGTGGCCAATAGGTTATCAAAATCGTTACATAATTACTCATAAATATAAATTATAACAGTTTAAGACCTTCCATAGATAAAAGTATATTTCAAAAATTATAATACAGTTTTCTCTATAAAAGAGGCGGAAAAGTTTATAATTTAATTATATGATATGGATAGAAGTAAATAGCACCATTTAGTACAATACGCATCTCTTACTCAATGTCTATAAAGATTTTTAATTTCTTTGAGTGGCATTCCTTACTCTAGCTTTAGGACTACTTATTTTTAAGCTTCATAGATATAACTTCTACTTGACATTTTTTATTAAATATTTTATTTACGTCAGCTCTTCATGAAACAGATGAAAACTAGAAATCACCCACACAAGAACAGTTTCATTACTCTATTTCTTGTCGAAGTTTGTAGTACAAGAAATTTAGAAGCAATTTCATTTAAGAGTCAAAACTTTTGATTTGAAATTTCACAGGTTAATCAACCAATCATTTTAAGCTTTTTAGAGTAGGTCGACGTTTTCCTTTATTGTACTGCCGATATATTTATAATCCAATCAAGTCACGTAGTATTTTCATTGGCCATAATTACTGTGATAATAGCAGTTTGTAGCATGACGTAGCATGCCTATGTTTACCTCCTAGGAAATATATCAAGTTACAACTGTTTGTAGATACTATTAATATATACAGTTTTCGAAAATAGAGATCACATGCAATGGTCTATATCTGGTCTCTGATATTTTTAAATCCTGATTTCTTAAAACACTTTTAAGTTGAGAAACATTAATAAAATAAATCCACATCTAGACTATTTTTTGTCCTTGTAGAAATGTGTTTTAAAATAATATGAGTAATGCCATTTCTTGAATCTTCTCCGAAGCGTAGTCCTAATGAAGGAAAGTCATTTGTAAAGAGAGCAAGTATGACGAAGGAAAATCACTTACCTGTACAGCATGAGAAGCTAAAGTCGTCTGTGCTTGAGTGCGAGGACACTTCACTCTTGCTATCCCTTTCAAAGGAATGTTTGGACTTTTTGACTAACATGAAATAATAAAAACGTATAACCATTGTTCTACTCTATATGTTTTCATTGTATTATTGTAATTTTTTTGTACATTATTTTTATACTTTTTTCAAGCAACAAGTACTTCAGTAAACTTTGGGTATTAACGTATTATCATAACATCCCCTGACATACGTCTAAGTATGATTTGTGTGCTTTCTCAGATAATATGAAAAACTTACTATTAAACATTCCTTCATTAAAATGTTTCAATAAAAGTACATTCATGATATTTAATACCTAAATGAAAGCATACAAATATTTTTATCTAAACCTCTTTTACAACATTGTACATATAGAGTAGATCCGAAAGTAGAATGTACCCTCCAATTTTAGTTTTAGTTATTCGTGTATGTATGTTGTATAAATGTTTTATTATTTTATATTATTGTGTATGCATGTTGTATGTATGCAAATAGTGATCAGGCGGAAGAGCAGACCACTCCACGGAATAAAGTCATTTTATTATTATTATTATTATCATCATCATCATCATCATCATCATCATCATTAACCTAATGGGATGCTTCTTCATTCACAGACGAACAAACTCAATGTCACCAGCTGCGCAGAAAAATAATTAGGACAAGCCTTTTACATTGCTGAAATACATTTCGAAAGAACGTAATAAATTTTGAAAGAATGAATTCGTAAGTTTTATATTATTTTAAAGAAATATTTATCTTACTCGATTTCTGGAAAATTTGTTATTATTGAGTTTAAATTAAGAATTAGAGAGTTGAGTTTGCTAGTTTCAAAAAAGTATACTAAATAATCTTCACTAAACAATAGAAGAGAAAATTGTTCAATTTTTTGAAACGTGCACCGAAACTTGTTAGTGCCTTAATTCCGTAAAAAATTATCTCCGACTCATTTGGCAGATACACGAAGAAGCAAGTTGTCCCCAAAGCTCCGTGAGAGTGTATAGTGTAATCCTGCAAATTGATAGAAGGAACGTGCGTGTACTTTGTGACCGATGCAACCTTGAAGCCATAACGACGCACATATGTCGGTCCACCAGACCTAATAACTATAACGGGAGCCATCTCCACTACAAGTTGCGTGCTGCGGAACGAAGTCCAGCAAATGGCCTCGAGGGAGGGCGAAGGGAAGTTGAGAGAAGGGGTGGTTGCATCCCCTTCAGGAGATAAACAGCCACGCATCGGCGCTCTCCCTTACCTCCATTCGTCGCTGTGGTTTCTGTGTCTCTGTATTGGATCCAGTGATAACTCTCGTTTTTCCTCGTTCTCGGAACACGGTTTCATCTATGGATGGAAATTCTGAAACTTTTTCGTGGTAGAATATTTGTATTCACATCCTTTTTTTTTTTTTTTTCTCGTTCGCCTTTATTGTATATTATTGGCTCGATGCACTCAAAAATTACTTTTTATTAGCAAGAAAATTGATCGATATCTTCCTAGATTTTAAACATTACTTTCATCATTCGTAAACTTTTTTTCTGTATTCCCTCTACATTAATAAATCAAACTATGAACAAGTCTTCGATAATGTAACTTTCATTTTAAGAATCTCTCGATCTCAGGTAGTCGATTATGAAACTATCACCACAGCAATGTCAAATTGTTGCAATCTCTGTCTTGATTCCCCGGAAGCTTTACTTCAACATGTAACATTGTTGGTGCCACAAGATCCTCTTCAACAAAACCTATTAATTCACCGATAATCGTCGCTGTAGATTGCGACTAACACCATCCCCTCTACTGATCCACAGTGGTCACAATCCCCACCAAAGCTGCATCTCTTCCTCACAAGTCATCATCCCCTTTCCGCGCAATTCCCCTGTCCCACGCCAGCGCCGCTTGCCCATCACCTCCGCCCCCTTCACACACCATCCTCCGCTCGCCGCACCGCCGATATTACGAAACACGGAGCAACGCAACACGCAGCCAACAAACGACAAATTTCGTCCTCGTCACTTACGATTACGCAGCTGCGTCGGGCTTACCACTGCGCTGCAAATAACTGGCGCCCGCTGGCCACCGCTGGTGCCCTGCTCACATTCGGACGTCAAACCATCCCCCGCCCTCCCTCTCCATCCTCTTCCCCTACGTCGCGACCAGTCAAAACGCTTCCAGGAGCTGACCGCTCCGAGATACGGCAGCTCTACGTGCGCTATTGTTGAGTATTATTTTATACGGCTTGTTGCTATTGCGTCGTATTGTACGGAAACAGCAGACAGGGGGGATGTTTTGGGGAGCGGCGGTAAAGGAGATTTCGGTTTTTCTTCCCAAATGTCATGGAAGTGTCCCCGGTCTGCGTTCTTATATAAGACTATACGATAGGTTTCATAAAAGTTTATGGACGTTGCGGTGGCGGCGACGCAGGCATCGGAAAGCGACATGTCTGAGGGAGACAGAGAGAGGTCAGAGGAAGACAACAAGCGCTTGTTGTGACGAGAATGCTGATGCTATGGAAGAGAACAGTTTATTTATGATCAAATGCAATTCCTTATTCAAAATATAGCTTTCCTCTGAGATTATTCAGCTATGAATTTAAATCTGGGTAAATATCAAATATAGATACTTATAATTATTTTTAATGATTTCATAAATATTTATTTTTATTTGAACAGGTCTAATATAATTTAGTATTTATTCAATCATTTTCTGGAGATAATATTCCGCTATTAACTTGAATTTGCGCATAGGTAATATGTATAATAATAATAATTATTATTATTATTATTATTATTTTTCATTAAAGTTTCAATTTGAAGAGATCTAATCCAATTTCGTTATCAAACTATCAATTTTCTCAGAGAATGTTCCGTCACTAATTACAAAGTACGTACGTTTTCATAGTAGCTTTTTGCATGGTTATTAAAATTATTGCAAAAATATGGTTAGTGTAAATATCCTGGGATCTCATATTGTTGCGTTCCCTATCTACGTATCACATTCTGTATAAAACCACCGATATGATTTGCGAATTGTTTCGCCGAGATTCGCAACACAGGGAGTTGATGCGAGTGGTGTTGTGGCAGCAGGAGATCCCGGGTTCGAGTCCCGATCCGTCGCTATTTTCACCTGGATGCAAGAAACAATGTTTGTGGACGGATTAGATTCCAGGTCAAACTCACTCTTCTGGTGAAAACGTGCAAAGATTACAGCAAGCGTTCGATTGGAGCTGATGAAACGCTGCTTGTCGCGACAACGGAGAGCTTGCAACGCCTCTGATACACGTTAAAGCAGCGTTTGGTCTATGCAAATTGTGCAAACTTGTGCAAGCTCTTAATGTTGGAAGTACGAAGGAAGATGACGTTTAAGTCGAATGACTATCTTTGTATGTATTGTTCACAGCGTTACGTTTATGATGGTACGTAAATAAACGTATTCATGTTCCTCATTTAGTTGCAGACCAATTTACGTTCGAAAACTACTACTATTAACATCCATTATGTAATCAAAATAAATAAATAATTTAAGACTTACAATCTTATGATGGATGAATACAATATATTTTGTCTATAAAGTACACTACGTCTCGTTACATTTTATTCGTCCGTCATAAGATTGTAAGTCTTAAATTATTTAAGTTCAAAAACTAAATAATAGCAGCAGTAGCTTCAGTGGATGAGGTTGCCTTGCAAGAAGAGGTAGATGAATTTGGAAATCATTCCGAAATTGTGTTTATGGCTTTGGGAGGATACTTAAAACATATGTAAAACCATTACTGAAAATTTATGATTTGTAAGAATGTTTTACTTTTTTCATTATTTCAATATGTTTTCATAAATACTAACAACATTTTGAAATTTGGTCAATCTTTCTTAATTATTTTATACTATTGTGTCTAGAACTAGAATCAATCCTAACGAATGAATTCTCGTCATCCTACAACATCGCTTAGAGTGCTTTCGTGAGTGCTTGACACGCCGTAGTGGTGACGGCGCAGTCAGGACGTAACTGAGAAGCGTCACTTGCCCACGCGACGCGGGTGTCCGCAAACAACGCTGACGCCCATCCGCATTACACGCCATCAAATTTGCATGTGCCCTCTCACCTGCCTGCCCAAACGTTTTCCGTTACGTTTCATTGCATTCAACGATCACGACCAACTGGATTCCTCTCATTTTGGGACGTTTTAGTGTAGGCGACGAATTTATTGTTGAGTTGACTGATCGTTGTTAATTATTTTAATGCTAAAACACACTGACACTTATTTTACTCATATTAGAAAGAAGCAATGTTGAAGTGGTAAATTTTCTCCGCAACTCGTGTAACAAAATTAAACTAATAGTATTGTTAACTTTTAAGCAAATTGCATAACAGAAATTTGCTTAGACACTACAACATGCTTTTTTCCCTACCGTATCCAGAAATCTATGCAATTTTTCAAAAACATCACATTTTGTAATTAAAACCATCCTCGAGATAACTACGTGGGGCAAAATGAATAATTAAGTGACCTTCACAGGCCTATTAAACAGGAGCAATAAAATAAAACTACCGTCATTGTTCAGTATTTCTTAATGTGCTTATTAATTACCCATAAATAATATTTCTTACAATATCCCGTTTCTTAACAAAAGGTCTGTGTTATCCTTCTTCTTAAGCTGCAATGACCATTCGGTAAAATATTTATAAAATGTGATTTATGTGGCTGATAATTATATTTGAACTAATATCTACTTAATGACACAAAAATAAAACCAAATTTTTATCGAAAAGAAATATTTAATCAAATTTATATACATGAGATAAAAATAGAAAAAAATAATCTTATTGAGAAAAGTCTAAATATAACAAAACACACGCACATTAACACATTACGCACCTTAAGATAAAAATAAATTAAATAATGAAATGGAAATTAAAATTTCTTTTTATAATTAATAACAACATATACAAATTTATAGTACGTTCGCTTCAAAATCTCTCAAAATGTCAACGGAAATATGCACGTAAAATGTAAGAATATAATAAAAAACAAATTTAAAACTAATACGGATGACCAAAATTGTATTGATTGTTTATCATTTGTCACTTTCTTAAAGATTTTGTTAACATAAACAATTCCATTCGAACAAGACTTCTTGACATTGCATATTAACATATACGCATATTAACACAATTCTAGCAGAAATTTAACACACACAAAGGTATTATTAATTATATTCTCTTTCATCAATTAAGATACTTTGTAAAACAATTTAAATCATTACAATTATATCACTGTTGCTGAGACGCAGAAAGAACTATGCATTTTCAACCAGTCACAGCACAAATATGGCATCAGAAATCATTATGAAAATTTATGAAATCAACAATCAAAACAAACATTAAATTTAGCATATTGCAAACTTATTATTTTGGCGTTATAAATTTAAAAACGAATTTTCTTATCGCATTACCTCGTTTCGAATCTTTTTTACACATTGTCATCTCACAAACATTTCTAAATATTTAAACAATTTGAGAAAAAGAAACAACATTATATGTGTGTTGAGTGATTATTACCTTCTTTATCAATTGAGAACATTTTGTAATAATTTATAAAAAATTAAAACTACTGCAATTCTGTCATTGTATATGAGATATATCCGGGGCGCACATTGAGTCGCATTCGACGCACGCTACGTAGGGACGTCACAGTTTCAGAGGTTCCCTGTTGTAAAAGGGAACAGCGTGAGTTGAGACGTAGCGCAGGAGCCACACAGACGCATCGCACCACTGTGCCGCACATGCCTGCGTGACCGTTGTGGATCTGCCACAAAAATTGTGCCACTCACTCGTGCCGTGCAGACCTGCGCTGCACAGCGTTCGCTGACTGCGTCTGGATGTGCGCCCCGGGTTACGGCAACTTGTGCTAGATGTGATACTCCTGCGAACTATTGACTTCGTACACCAAGACCAAGAAGTATACCAAGATGATCCCTCCCCATGAATTCCTATCCACGCACCTCGTGATTCACGGATGGATCACATAGTGGTAGAAACTACTGCACAGCACCCTGAAAGGCTACGCGTTGGATCATATACACTACATAGACTAAACTGGAAGAGTATAATTTATACTTAAAATTGTGTGGACCTATTTTGTTACAATGTAGAAGAATAGGAAGACATGAAAAGAACTTTTGCTAAACTATCGTTAACAGATTATCAGGTTACCTTCTACATAATGTATGTCATTAAAGGGGGACCATAAGGATGTAATATGGGGAATTACTAGCCCAACTTCGAATCCAAAGAAGATCATCACGTTCTGTTTTTAACTTTCAAAACAAAGGAATTTCAAATAGTCAAGGAGTCTTGCAGTAATGGTTTCGAAAGGAAATGTGGAAGATAATCCACTCAACATATAATACATGCACTTTCACCATACATCAAGCTCCGATGACGTCATACATTAAGGAACAAACTGCCTTACCCAAATGTATTGAATTGGTCCAAATGTATTGAATTTTCAATGTAAAAAAGAGGAATTTTCTTTCCGTATAAATACGGAGCACGAATTTCTGTGTGTCTTGATGCCTCGACTCAAGCTTCCATCAGGTCTTCCACATCCCTACTTTTTCAGATTTCTCGAAGACTACGCTGCTGCCTACAGCAATGTCCTCTATTGGTGATTCATTTAGTCATTGTTGTTTTGTTTAAAAAAAAAAGAAAAACTTTCTCTTAAACATTTTCCCATAACAGTTCAACTACATTAAACCATCATCCGATCATTTGTTACCACTTTTGAATGCAAGTTTGCCAATTTACTTTGGATCTAATCAATGTTTACACTGAAATATTTCAGTTAAACAGAAAGTTATTCAAAAAGCAATTTGCTCAAAAGCACACTCATTTTCATAATTTTGTGTCAAATTCAATGAAAAAGTTTGAAAGCAACATAAATTAGTGTAGGCTAATGCTATTTTATGCATTACACATAAATTTATATGTGGGAAAGGGGTAGACATACAGTGAGACAGGGAGAGAAAGATAGATTTAAAACAATGCGTCCATATAAATGGATTGTATCAGAATGTTCAGACACATTCGTTGCATAAAAGTTGAACATTCTATTACAGATTTGTCTAGTATTCTTGTTTTATAATTTCTCCAACAATACTGCTCTACTATTTGCCTTTTTATTTTCTCACATAATGTAACTTATCTGTAAACCTGCAAAAAAAAATTCCAGATATTTATAAAACAGTTATGGCAGCTATTTGATAGTAGAGACTTAAGATTAGCAATCGTTAGAAAAGCAATCAAATATGCGGTTTATCAGACTAATGAAGTTTTACTTGCTCTAAAATATTTTTATCTAATTTGTCGTGTCTGCTCTGGATGCTAACTCAAAATGCTAAATTTTACGTGTATAAGTTTAATTTTCAGTTTTTCGTGTTTATTGTAATAATTTTAAGTGTTTTAGATTTATTTGAAAAAATATTAATTAATTAATGATTTTTATTTCTTGTTGAAAATTTTTCTATTGTTTACATGTGACAAAAATAAATATATTCTAAATTATAAATAGTAAAATATTTTCATCTCAATTTTATCCTAAAGTTATCTCTGTTTTCGTTTCAGAACATTTCTTTCTTAGGCAGAAAATTGCACCGAACGTGTATCATATTTTTATCCTTTTCATCCCTGGTATTCCTTTCAACATTCCCCCATCACCTTAAGCTCTCCTTCATTACCCACTTCTATTCACCTCTCACCTCCTTGCCCTCCAAATTGTTTAATGATAAGTGAAAACTAAGTTCGCATTCATCACCATTTTTATCCATCCAATTACACAAGGCAGTTACTCAGCAATTCTTAGAAGATATTTTAAAGGGGAGGGAAAATCTATATGTAGGATGTATCCGCGAGAGGAGAGCCGAGCTCTCGATTAGACGAGAGAATCTCTTCTCCTTGCAACGTCGCGAGAAGTCGACGAACACTCCGACGAGAAGGAAAAGGAGGGGAGGGGAGAAAACACTCACACAGCGCCATGCGCTCACGCATTCAGCAGTAGCTAAGGCTGTTTGATTTGTTGCCGTAGTTAATTGAAACCCCCAGGCAATTACATCGTCGGTAAGTATGATGGCGGCCAAGAGAGGTCGTGGAGGAGGTAGGGGTTGGGTTGGAGGAAGATTCGAAAGGGGGTGAGGAGGACCAACAGCCCTTCCGTTCCCTAGCCCTACACGCGACGGCAAGTGTGTGTCTGTGTGTTAGCGAAGTGAATGCAAAGCCTGATTTACGTTTTTCCTTCTAGACAGATTTTAATGTTATTTCGAGTCACAAATTGTTTAAATAGCGCCATGACTCAAGGCCTTGACGTTAACTGGGTCTCATTAGAATCCAGTGCGCTGCCTGATATTTATTCATAATATTGAGATGAACTCCCTACCCTCGCTGCCTCCGTCCTCCGGGTCCGTCTCTCTTTTCGTTTGCTTTTCCTCAACCCCCTCGCAGCCACTGTTCCTTCTTTGGTTTCACGCCGTCCGAAGAGGCAACCCCCACACCCGAAAGGCGGCAGGCGGTAAATTTTGAACGAGGTGAGTCGGGAGTAACCATCCGTTTTTTTTTCTCTTCCGCGCTCAGAAAATTCCAAATTGCTCGCGGTTATCGCAGCCGCTCAAATATACTCGCTCCGAAATTGACTCGAGATATAAATTATATTAGCTGAAGCATCTATTAAACGTAATGCTATTAGCATTGCAACGTAAGGAAGTATTTAAATTTCATTCTTTTCTGCGAGGAACTTGCGAATGAGAGTTGACACAAGACCCGAGGCGGGAAGGCGTCAAGTTCCCAAGAGGAGGCGGAAGATGTCGCTTTGCGATAAAAGCCAACGCCGAGGGTTGTTGAAACAGAAACCGCACCTCTTCCAGAAGAGAGCAGATGATTATCCCAGCCAACTTGTACAAAGATCCCTTCGATTATTCAAGTAGGGAATCTGGAGTCCTCCGAAGACGAGGAAGGGGTAGAAGTCATCGCCGAAGCAAGAGTTGGGACGAGAGAAGTCGACGGCGCTTTTCGAGGGGGAGGGGGTTGAACTTATTCCGAGGCAATGGAGGTGGCGCTGGGACCAACCTCCCTCTGATAGGTCTGTTGCTCTCAACAATTCCGCGACCCACTCCACTACTTCACGCGACTCCTCATCGATAGGCTTTTGTTCCTATTAAACGCGCATTCGTCATTTTCCCGCTGAATGCTTTTGTTTGAGTGGTTGGTAGCACTGCCGCAGTCGTCGCTACCCCCACTCCCAAAGCCATTCAACCCGTCGCCACACCACGCCGTGCCACTTCAAATGAATCGGAAAGATTTATATTAGAATTTGAACACTTCGCGTGCCTCCGATAACCCGCTATTACACCGGTTTTCGGGGTCGCTTCTGGAAAGGGTAATGTGAATTTGTTTAATAACGTGAGAATTTTCGCCGTTCATCCTACCGATGTTTTTTTAGTCTCTCTTCTTAATATCGTGATGGTTCAGCGATTCCGCGCACTGATACCGCAGAAAGAAGCGCGACGCGGGATTCGGTTCGCTTCGATTCGATATCTCGCCGAGTGAACTCGCATCACTTTCCTCGCGGTGGAGTCCAAAACGGCTATAAACGAGAGTGAAACGACGGTAGCAGTATTTCATATTTAATTGCGTGTGAAATGATTCACGTCCCTCAACAAATTTCAACGAAAATTAAGTATCGAGAATGACGCTGTAGAAGGATGTTGGAGTGAAGAACGGGTGGACTTGAAAAACTAATTACACTTTCGCAGTGTCGTAAATCTGGGAAATAAATAAACTCTGTTGGCGTCGGAGAGGAAACAGAGTGAGGTTCGCAGGTTTCCGTCGAAAGGCGTGAGAGGCGTCGCGGCGCCGGTGTCGGGACGCTCAGCGCCGTGGCAGGTTCCTCGTTTACGAATTTTGTTTATCTGATTTGAAGCACAATTCTCACTATCGTTTTCGCAAAATGAAGCATCTCTTCAATTTTCCGGATCAATTGAGACCAGATCCGGTTTGGATGATCCAAATCCGGATAATATCTTTTTTCTTAAAAAAAAAGGAAATATGATTTTAAAATATACTTTTAAATCATATACAGTAACTCACAATATACAGTTTTAAACAAATTAATGATACAATAGATCTATTGCGCTCACTGTTGACTCAGTACAGAAAAAGTAACAATAGATCAATGTACAGTAATTAAAAATACATCAGTTTTCTCTCTCATCGGTCCGGATGATTGGCGATCTGGAAAATTCTTTTGCATTCTGAAATAAGAAAATTCTAATATCTGTATTCGTACTTCCTATTTTGCTGACTATTTTGTATGTACTGTACATAAAATACTTAAGTATGGTGGTTCTCTTTTCAGAAGTTCTAAAGACTCTTTCTTAAGTTCTAAAGACAGAGAGAAATTTGTATAAATGAATGCTTTAATGTACGCTATTTTAATTTAACTTTTCAAACACATATCACTATCTATTTAAGAATTATACAGGTAAGACTAATATTTTGATGAAATGCATTGTGTCTTGCGATAATTTATATCCAAAAATAAATTACTTTCTCAATCTTCTAATTGGGTAAAACAATTACATTGGAGTCAAAAAACCTACTTCAAGTTTTTAAATATTTTTATAAAGGTCTTGAGCATTCTAAAGAGATTTCAGGCCATGTTTCTAAAAAACGGAGTCAAGTGAGTTCATAGTTTATTTAATTTATGAATAAAATTTTTACAAAAACATTCTTGTTACTATCATGATACTCGCATACAAATTACTTAAAATATAAACGAAAGAATTTTTTTTCACTGATTTGACTTGGGCTCTGTGGTTTTCATGGTGGTGTCTAGTATTAATTTCAAATTTGGCGTAAAATAAATATTTCCATTCCAATTTTTTAATTCCCAAGTGAGTCTTTATTATTATTATTATTATTATTATTATTATTATTATTATTATTATTATTATTTATGGAAAGAAAATAGGGAAATATCGCCAAGTAGGGAGTAGGGAATACAGATATTGACTTCGTTTTCCTCATATGAAAACGTCTATAAGTGAATTTTGCAGTAAGGAGAATTTTACAATAAAGAATTTTGCAGTAAGGATTCATAAGGAGTCATCTTGTTATCCATAATATCTGTAGGATGCAGGAGTATCGCATTGGATTGATGTACCATGGCACTTTCCTCGATGTATTTAGCTGGTGATCATAATTAAAGAATTCTTTAATTCACGAGATGGGTGTACTACACTAAAGAAATACGTTAGAGAGTTTTGTCCCATTCAATGCATGAAAAATGTAAGATTCTATTCCTGAAATGAGAAATCCTTGTTTCGTCGTTTATCAAACTCCACATCTCTAGTTTTCATTTCCTCACAAAATGAATGATGCAATCAGTTATTCTACAAAAAGATTTTTGAACTCGACAGTTTAGACCTTATGGATTTCAAATATAAAAACTTAAGAATAATCAAACATTAAAAACAAACAACTCAAATGTGCGGTTAAAGAAATATTAATTTGATAAAAAATAATGGTTTATTTAATTTGTCTCATCTGTTATGCATACAAACATATGAATTAGAAATTGATTGTTGCTTAAACTTTTTTAGATGTCTCTGTAATTAGAACTATTGATAATAGTCTTATTGCTAACTTGTATAGATAGGACACTTTTCTGGCAGATACTCGTATTTGAACTTCCTTTCTTCTTATCCAAAGATTGGTGTAAATTATAGATTAGTGGTTCGATCAATTAAACTTTCAGATAAAAAGGTTTCACAAAAGTAATACAGAGTTAATCAGTGAAATCCTAAAAGTTAATTGTTAGCCTTTAAATTTAATTAATGAATTCATTAACAGGATTTCAAGATTTTGGAAAAATTGGCAATGGATATAATCTTAATAGTTTGAGGAATATAGACCACGGTAATTAAGATAACAACGGAGTCATGGTTGTTCCTTATATTAAAGGATTAGCTGAGAACATCAGAAATACATGGGTAAATATAATTTAAAGGTAGTTTTTGCATCTTGCAATAAATTACATAACATCATCAAAATTGGCAAAGATAAATTAGACAGGAATAATATTTACAATGTTGTTTATAAAATTAAATGTGAGGAAGTTAATTGTAGGGGTTAATATGAGGAACAAATCAAAAGACACGTCAAAACTCGAATTACTGGTCAGAAAACATCCTGATAAGCACAACGCCATTACAATACATATGTTGAATCATGACCACCATATGGACTGGGACAATTTTAAAATTATTAAGGAAAAAAATATATAGCAAACGTCTGGTTTCAGAAATACTCTTTATAAGAGAAAACAACTCCATCTTATGAATGAGCGGACGCGGTTAGTGTATACGTTATGACGGGATTTTACACACTATCAACTATTTTACTGCTGATATCTGTCCCATTTTAGGATAAGTTTAGTGTTTGGCAGTGCCTCCATCTGAGTTTGTTTTATGGGGACTCATTGGTAGGTTCCTACATGGCCGCCTGGAGGATATCAGTGAGTTAATAGTGTTTGGCATGGGAACTTGGATATAAATATGTTCCCGAAATATATGTATTTTATATGGTATGATATGGTTTGAACTGTTTTGAATATGTTTAATCATTATGTTTTGGTTCTTTTTTAGTATGTATGATGTTTCTTAGCTCCATTATTAGATTCCAATATAGGATTCCACTATTAGATGTTTCTTAATTTTATTATTCTTCCATTAACTGATTTTGTAACGACCCGTGTTAATATTTGTTATATCTAGAGCACACCTTGATAAGGGTTATCATTGGTAAGATCCGAAACGTAGATGAATTAAACATATGTGACTGATAATTCGATAAAATAAATTACATTATCCAATATAGTCCAAGTCAAACTATCCCGGACATCCAGTCAGCAACTCAGCGCTCTACCCACTAAGCCTAGCTGACTATTATAAAATATACCAGTGCTAAATTTTGTCAATAAATTTAATTTTAAGGATTAATAGAATTTATTTCAATTATTTTACGCAATATATTCATTACATTGATTTGAACGATTATTAATAAATTTTGTTTTTTATTTCTTGTTGAAGAATTTTATATTAACCCTCGGAATTTGATCCACGTTATTGCTGAAGGCTATCTATTGCATCGTGTTTCTTGGCGAAAAAATGAACCATTCTCTTAATTTTGCCAAAATAACGCAGTTTTTGCTGGGTACCCTGACATCTCTTGCTTTCTTGAAGCACAAAACATGTGAAGATAGTGAAAAAAGAAAGAAAATTTTTCATTTGGCATTATTTTGACGAAAGTATAGTACTCAGTTTCTTACGGGAATTTATTATCAAATGGGAACAACAAAAATCGACACATTAGCATGCTCAAGACCAACTGTGAATCAGAAAACTGAAGTTTTTCAAATACCTCAAGCCACGAATTCCAGGATCGCAAGAAAGTAATTGAAAAGTCACAGTATTTTAAGTCAGCCATCGTCATTGGAGATGACATACTTTCTCTTTCTCAAGAAGAAATTACAAAGACATCAGCAATGTATAGTTTTTACCTGACAGGAAAAATAAGACAAATTTGACAATAGGGAAAGTCTTTCTTTTGAGATTCGTTCATTGGGCATGACACAATGGCTGCCCATTACGAAGAAGACAAAATAAAATTTGAGAAAAAATTCAGGAGAAACATACCATCTTGGTAACATATGCTTCTCTAAACAAAAATTCCGATTCCACTCCTGATGTTACATCTGGTGTGATTCAAAAGTAACTGTTGCATTTTTATGGTAATAATAACAATAAATGAGCAGGACAGTCAAACAATAATTACAGATTGATACAAACATTTCATTCTGTTGATCTTAAAAAAAGTAATCCACATCTCTCAGCACTGTTATTCACAACCGCAAGGAAACAATCACCGCGTTTTTTGAAGTGGTTTGAAATAAATGTGAAGAATGAAGGACAGAAAGACGAGGAATTAATAGCGCTGTCAAATGCTACATTTTCACTTTTCCAAGTGAACTACATGCAGCACCGTTGATATTTGTGAGAAATGTATGTTTTACATATCATTTCATAGTATTTTTATTCTTCTTTAATTTGTATATTTGTGTTTTTGTCGCAAAATGATGCGGTGCAAATCGGGAACGCATAGAAAAATACGTATTTTTGGGCAAAATGCTTTCACGTATATGCGTCGTAACGAAAAATTGATAAGAAACAAACTTTCATTTAGCAAAGAAATACTTTTGCTCTGAAACCACAAAAAATTAACTTTTTAGCACTTTTTCTAAAATCCTGAGCTATGCAACAGATATATCATTACGCAAACGTTAAGTGAACTTAAAATTTACATTCAAAGACTAAAAATACATAAGAGTTATAATTAAAAACTTCTAAATTTTCCAGGAATTTTTTTCTGGTCTATCTAATGATATTAGTATAATTAAAATGGAGACTATGTAGTGGTGGGAAAGGGGATGATGACACTAGGGCATTGTAAGATGTGAGTCTGCTTTTTCAGGTCACCGAAATTCATCTGTGGAACCATACACCACTAGCGTATCCCTGCAGGGGTGGAGGAGAATCATAGTCATAACAAAAGTAACAAATTCAGTTATCTAATACAACATTTTTTAAATAATTTATGACGGTGAAATGACCTGGGAATGAGTACGTTATTTATTTTATTTACGAACTTATGGAGAGGTACGACGTATGAAGAAAGGTAAGACGGTTCTGCTGAATTCCATGAAAATATGGCAAGTAAATATTATTTCTGTTCTGTGATTCTTCTTAATAAGTACAATAAGGTACGTACTTAATCAAATTAATATACTCAACACTGTAAACAAGCTGTAGGGGAAGATGTCTGGTTGCTTCGCAAGCCTGAGCATGTAGACTTGCTTCGCAGTAAGATTTCCTCCTCTGCAAAATAAATACTTAAAGGTTCAATTTGAACAAGGTTTATTCTATCGTCGTGATGTAGAACAATGAACGACACCAGACGGCGAAAACCAGCGTAGAAATTTCAGTGCGAAATTGTTCGTGTAACTCACGACTGATTTCTGGCGAGTCGGTGGTCGGAGATGTCGTGCTGTGTCTTGGGATTGTAGAATAGGTTTCTGGTTGTCGATAATCCAGGTTCTTGGACATAGGATTTTCCTGCGGAGCTGGGCTTCTCGTACGAGGTCGCGACGTGACCTCGAGGAAAATCGTCAGCGTAATAATAACTTAGAGTTATTTCGTGGAGCTGGGCTTGGTGTTG
>NNCF01127836.1:149350-198215 GCA_002313205.1 Laupala kohalensis | reverse complement strand
TCTGCTGGAGTCCTTGTTCGAGGTAATCGGGCGGCGATGTGACCTCGACCGATGCGAAGACTCAAGTAATCAAAATTCGTTGCTACGGGTAGGGGCGTAACACTAGTCGAGATTCGTTTATTGAGAGATAAACGAAGGACGTCTCCGTTGCACGCGGCACGCGTGGGCATCAAGGAGTCTCTCGTTATTCATAATGTTAGGATTCTTTGGCGTCGTATGTTGACTCTCTTGTACAAAGAGTGATGTCATCGTGGAAACCAGTTAACAACATGTGGAAAGTTTCAGTATATGTAGGAATGTGTCCCTACGAAGCTATCATTTACTTCTAAAACTATTATATAAATTACCAGATGCTGTTTAGAATTGTCTATTATGTATTATAGAGCTTGAATTGAATACTGATTTGTTGAGAATGTTTCTCTGGATAATTACGAGCTTCGCCGATAACTGAGTTGCCATGCGATTTGAAGTACTGTACTTATAAGTTCCGGTTTCAGAACCAGTCAGGATTCTTTAATTTTGTCTTATTTTGACAAAGTTGTCGATGTATCCCAATTAAACTATATATACTAATAAAAACTGATTACGGTAAAATCTTATAGATATTTGATATTTAAGTTGAAGTATTAACGTAGAACTCATTTCGGGTTCTGGGATGTTGTGAAACGTTTCCGGTACAAGAAAAGTAAGGATTCTTTGTACGTTAGACCATTAAAAAATGTATCTACGATTTCCAATTATTTGACCTTAGGACTTTGCTTTCCAAGATAACAGCACTTAAAAATTACACCGAGAAACGCTGCTCGACTCACTAATTTTAAAACTATATACCTTGATTTCTTGATTCCGGACGAATGAAATTACTGACGCGCCTGGTACCCAGTAAACAATATTCGTAGGGAATTGTACGTAACTTAAGTTTTGCTCCATCGTATAAAATCACTGTTCTGATGTCCTGTTCACATAGTTAATGTGAAATATGAAACCGAGCGAAACTTACCTACTATTAGATGATGTGGGGAAAGTGCACATCAGACACATTGCTCGGGTAAATAAAATAGTCGTATGTTCCATTCAATTTTCCTGTGATTAATATCACATGTTCATCTGGAAATTTGTATTCCTCTTGTTTCCTTTTCCATCCTCTTAATGAATGACGCCGCTCGGCCACCTTCACTTACTTCCCCCAACGGGGAGGAGTACATCGTCTTCTAGCATTTTCATGTCGTGTCGTGTCGTGTCCTTACATATATCTCGTATCACGCACATTTTCGCGATGCAATTAAGAAAACCATCAAATTTTACTTTAGTCCCAGTTAGTTTTCCCTTAATTTCGTACATTTCTTTCGTCTTTTTCTTCTCATCGTAGTCCCTTCTTTGATAGTCTTTAATGGACATTCCCATAGCACATGTGAAACAGACTCGACATATATTTTCTTCTGCTTTCTTCGTGTTAAATATTTCCCACCATTCACTTTGTGTTCCTGATGTCAACCACCCTAACGTATATGAATATCTACGTCTGTCTCCTTTTCCTTCGCCTTGGTCGCTTGCTGCCGCCACGTCCTTCTCCCCACGCGAGCGACGCCCAGTGGATGCAACGGCACTTCAAGAGCTCACCGCAGAGACCCCGGCGTCGTCGACCAACTCGAGGACCTTCTACCGCAGTCTTCATGTAATTCTGCGACTTGGACTTCAAAGGGAATACAAGTCTTCATCGGGATAATGGACATTAGGGCGGGCGCGCCTTCCTAAGCTCTTGCATTCAAGCATAACGCCACTATCCTTCCTTCCTTCCGGCTTAATGCCGGACGTCACTCGGCAAATAATGTAAAAGGAGAGCGTCGGCGTGGCGCCTCCCAAACCGAGGTAATCCCTCCTCAGGCGTCGAGGAGCTTTGCCGCCGCGCTAGAGGGAATTATTGATGAAGATGTTTGAAGGTGCGCGCCGACGAACACACCTCCACCCGATGCCCCTGGGCGCTTCTTGTGGCGAAGGACCTCGTCGCTATGGGAGATACTGGAAGTGCGATGGCTCTGGGGAGGAAGTGACGATGACGGGGCCATGTGGTGGTGTTGGAGGAGGATAAGGCAAGTGGCAATGATGGTGGTCATGACAACGCTGGTGGAGGCAATGACGATTACGATGGCGCTGTAGGAAGTGATGGAGTGAAGAGAAGGAGATGGTGACGTTGACGGCGTTGGATGAGACTTGAGAGCAGAGGTGATGATGGCGACGGTGGAGGTGGACCGGCGAGCACCAGAAGAGCGTTCCCTCAGTGTTAATCCAAGTATACTAAGGCTTTGAAAGGACCCTTCTCTCAAGGTAAGTACTCGCGGATCCAGTTTCGCAGTTTGTTGTGTTGCTTTCTGTTTGCTGCTACCTTGATTGGATCCAATTCACCGTAGAGAGCTGGATGTATCTTATGTGTTTGAAAGTTGCATGCTCTGTTATTTCTTAATGAATTTACTTATCATTTTGTATGTTGTGTATAATTAGTGCGTGTTTTTATCTACATCATACATATTATTGTGTAATATAATGAACAATAAATCATTTAATATAATTAGTTATGGGTATTTGTACATTCGGATTAAGTATGCACTTTACTAGAAAATTATATTGCTCTTTCAGCAAGAAATTTCGAGATCTCTTCAGGTATTGGATTCAGAAGCAAATGTTCATTAAGTTTTGCAATTCATACATAGTAATAGTGTATATTTTCGATAACTCATCAGCAAATGTATTAATTGAAAATGAATTACCAAATTTCTTAGCTTCTGGAAAAGAACCCTATGTTCTAACAGTACATTGCGTCTTCGTTCACTTCCGTTTTACCCGGCGAAATTTCTTTTCCAAGAAAGGAATTTAAATAACATTAATATACTTTCAAAAGCATTCAGAGAGCGCTGGCATATTTCCTTTCGTCACATCGTTTGTCAAAAATACATAGTTTCATTTTTAAATTCGGTGACAATATTTCTAGTTATAAAAGAGCACGAATCAATTGAATATAGGAAATTATTAATCCCACGTCATGAGCCATATTAATGTGAACTGCTTTAAGAATTACTTATTTGCTTTCGAGATTGTTGAAATGAACATTTGTATTAAATGATAATGTATTATGAGACAAGAACCTCACTTATAATAACCAAATTAATTCAAAATATCCCAAATTAGGTTTATACGAGTATATCCATACTAAGGTATCCCATCTATTATTTTTACGACAGTGGTGGCGGAGTTTACTCTCAAGTTTTCAACATTAACATATTTAAATTTAAAAAAAAGTGTTATATAAAATTTCATTAGCTGAAAATGTTTAAATTTTCTTAAATTAATATGGTGTGTCCAGAAAATCAGATTGGCAGATTCATTTTTCTATTTCTTACTCCTTACTCAAACTAAGCGTGAGAATGAGAACAGGTTAAAAATGGATAATAATGTTAATAGACTTAAATATTTCAACTACTTAGTTGTAATAAAATTCATCAACATACCTATGCGGCGAAAGTTTAAAAAAGCACACATATTTATTTTGATTACAATTCATAATGTATTTAAATTTAAAGTCATACAGTAATAATACAAAATAAGTAATGGTACAAAATTGTTATTATACAAAATAAGCGACGTTATACTCCAGACGGAGGTTCTTGGACCGCTCAAGATATTTCATCGATTCAACAAAAACTGGAACATTTCCTTGAGACGAACAATCCTTCAAAGCATAAATAAGGCAAGTCCAACTTTGTACATTACTGACTCGTATCTCTCTCCCCCAAACCCTTCCAAAGTGCTGACATCGTAGAGAGAACTATGAACGAAAGAGAACCTCTGCGAACCAGCACGACGGTCAGAAAAGAAACGGTAAGTAGTTCTATAAGACGAAATGGACAGGGAGTCGTAATGTCATGAAAGGTACCGGAACTTATTAGCCGTGAAGTGTATTATTGGCCCTGCACCGTACAAGGAACGACCTCCATCCACCCCGCTTCTGCCAATACAATATCTTGGCTGTGACGTGGAGCGCGGGCAGCCACTGCTGTGAGATTATGCTCGTCCATCACGTCACCACGGGAAATCTCTTTTCTCGACCGAAGCGAGGCGCCACCGTCGACGTCCAAGTAGGTTAGCTCGATACGCGAGCCGATGATCTATAGCTGACAAAACACCGCCATTTCTTAATGACACTGTCAACCTTTGGTTGATTTGTGACGCCACCCGAGTTTTCGATTAAAGACATCACTTTCAGCCCTTGCGGGGCGAAATATGGCGCGTTGGTTGCGGCGGCGGTGGCGTGCGGGGGTGGCCTCTTCTACGCGGCTAATGGCTCCGCTGCTATTGGGTGGTGCTTTGAGGAATGGTGGCGGCGTGGCGAGATCTATATATGACGAAGGCAAGGCGGAGAGGATGGCTGAGGAAGGGTTTCTCGGAGGCAGGTAGGGCGCGGAGCTGCCTTATGGAAACGGTTGGAACAACTGTTTACGACCAGGAAGGAAGAAAAGATGTCCAATCAATGTTAGCTGTTCGACGATGAAATAACGAGATGAGTGATTCTGTGGGGACCATGGATACTAAAAATAGGAATTAATATGGAATAGAGTTAGATGACAAAGCATTGGGATCAGAAAGGGAAGAATATAGGAATAAGAATAAGGGGTGAACATAGAGGGAAAAAAAGGATAAAGACCCTGAGATCTCTGAGATTTGACATCGGAAAGATCAGAAATAGGCGATGCGAGACCTTTGGCATTTAAATATGGTAATTAAGAAACACCATCCAAGAACCCCCGGAATGACCCAATAGAATATTGGAGCATTTGCATCAAATCGGTGCAGATGAAAAAAACTGTTACGATTGTTCTCATTTTGCTACCTGTGTACGATTGGTTTGACTTAATCATCTGAAGGATGCTTGTTTAACCAAAATGACATTATTTGAGTGAACTAATTAAAATTACAAAATATTTTTATTATGGCGGTAACAAATAAAATTAATGAGGAAGAATTATTTAACAATGCTCAAAACCGTCAAAATTTGTAAAGTCACTAACGGGCAACAATCAAAATTAATTATTACATGGCTTATGTTGTTTACGGGACTTCTGAATTTTTCAAGCTATTAACAGAAATGAAAAGAAAATACTGTAAAGAGAGGAAATAGAAACTTATCCGAAATCACAATAGATTTTATACTGTGATTTTACACCACAAATTAATTCTTCTTTCTACAAAAAATTATGGGTAATCCGAATGTAAGTTTGGGGGGAAAATCGAGATTCCATTAAAGTCTTTAAAGTTAACCCTCGAACTCCCATGCTAATTCTCGCGTCATTCTAACATTTCCAAATTTTCGTGATCCATTCTTCATGTTTTTTGTCTTAAGCCCCACGTGTAAAAACGAAATTAAAACATGGGATCGAATTAATCTTAAGAATCTAAATCTGCAACAAGGAAGTGGGGTTCTTATTTGAAATTTTAGAGTTCTGTCCACCCCACACGTATTGGTGAAAGGGTTTGAGGGGTGTTGGTTGAGATTAGTATCATTCGATATATCCCTTCGGGCCGAATTTCATTAATAATTCTTTATCTCACTTGTAGTTTTCGATATATTTCGTTGTCTGAAGATAGAAATCTCACACCATTTATTTTAATTTTATGTTTGGATACCTATGAAATATCAATGAATTTGAAATTATGTAATGTAAATCAATTTAAAGACGAATTCTATTCAGATACTCGCAATGGTCAGAGCCATAGCCGGAGTATTCATTCAGTTTTTTTTTTGTGGGGCTTTAGGGCTCGTCAACAGCGAGGTCATTAGAGCCCTTAAAACTTGTACAGGTAGGGAAAATGCAGTTACGCACTAGGGAGAGCCAACATGACTCTCCCCGCGTGTGGGACTCGCCGAAAGACTCAGCCATACCCACTAAAAACCCTCCTGCATTACAACTCAAAACACAAATTCCAACATATCACATGACTTTTACTAAAAACATTAAAAAAAAGAAAGGAGGAAAGAGGAAAATGAAAGATACCCTTGCCCTAATAGCGTCGGGATCGAAAAGAACAAGAGGTGACCAAGGGATTCATTCAGTATAATTCTGGTTATTATATTACATTTCTAGGCAATCCTAAGTTACTTCAATCGTTCTCATAGATGTTATGACAAGTGAAGGAATTTGCGAGTATGTTCTTCTAAAATTCTCAATCTCTTTCGTATGTAAAATTAACTTAATTTAATGATTCTTTTATAACTATTAATTACAGGTTTCTAATGGTAAAAATGCAGTTTTATTTGTATGTGTAATATTAAATTGATTTGTAATTTTTAAGTAACTACTTGTCAATTTGATTTGAAACCAGTTATTTTTAAGTTAATTTCATTATTAATGTTGTTATACATTATTATGTTGTTATACATGTTGTTTTGCTTCAGTTAGCCTCGAATACTGGCAGTTGCGGCTAACGTATATTCCATTTAGTATTTTTAAATTATATTTTTGAAACGGAATAAATTCATAAAATTCATATTTTATTAATTCTTGTGTAGTGAGTAAAGGTTCAAATAAGGATAAGTGGCGTTGTCCGGAATGACGAACTCATTCACTCCATGCATTTAAAAAATATATTAAAGGACATTCCGTTTTTATTGTAGAGGTTTACGAGAAGGCATTTTACAAAATTTCAATTTTTAAGGGGTGATTGGAATTGAAATGTGATTTTTCGAATTTTCACTTCTTTATCTTACAAACTAGGTGAGATATCGTGCTTTGTACGTAAACGTTCTATATTTGTAGACTTAATTATAACGAATGGTTGAACAGTAGGACAACCGCATTGGTTCCCAGTTAAAGCCAGCTCTCGTCCTTGTTACAAGTACTAAAATTCAGTTAATACAATTTGGCCAAAATCTCGATGAAACTGATGAAAAATGAAAATAGTGCATTAAGTTTAATCACTGTGCTGCAGAAGCGATGAATCGCTCGATCTCTCTCAGCCAACGAGGAACTTGGAAATACTTTTTCATAGACTTTTTGCTATATATAATATTTGTACTAATCGAGGATAACGATGCATTTAATTCTGAGGTAGGATAAATTTATAGTATACAACTCCAATATATTTTCTACATTTCCGATAACTTGTTAGTGATGTGAGGAAAGGTGTATCCTAGTGTTGAAATGTCGAATGTCAGTAGTTGTATCGGAATAGGCTGGTGCTAAAAAGGAAAAAAGTTTTCGGAAAATGCAACTAAACCTATTTAATCTGATTTCCCACCTCCCCATTATTTGATTGGCGTGGGTCATGAGGAAGTAAAAATGTTCCTATTTTTATATGTTCCGGAAAACAAGGATTTCATTTTAGTAGATTAAACTATACAATAAATATCATATAAAGCAAATCGTTTTTAACACGTTATTTTGAGTGGAGTTATTTAGAACAACCAAAGCTAAACATTTCAATAAGTAGCTTTGAATATAGAGAACCAGTTTGTCAACTCAATATACCTCCACCATTTAAATTCATGAAAATAAATAATGAAAAGTTATTGTGGACATCAGAAAGTGTTTCACGATTTTTTTTTCAATATGAACTAAAAAACGAACATTTATTTTTGTAACGTAATCAGACATTGAAACCATACGTAAACATATCACAAGTTTAATCTCTAACGCTCCTAACCTTTCATTTGTTACCCTTTAGTGACTTTTATACTGTGTGGTTTTTCGCTACATGCGGTTTAACTAATCAACATTTCGACATAATGTTTTTCCGCTAATCAGTGAATTACCACAAATTGAATTCGGTATCACATATACAATTCCCCACCCTGCATGCGGCCTGATTTAGGTTGCATTCGCTTGTATTTAGATGACCATTTTAACATAGTGCTTTGGGACAGTAGAAATCACGCGTGCATACCCACAACTTACAAAAGTACACAATTACAATCTCCATTCGCATGTGTTAAACGATTTTGGCTCACAATGCCATGTTTCTATTTGACAAGTAGAAATAATTTAAATGTGAATGCTATTACACAGGTGAAAACATCTTCTTCGTATAAAAATTATTCCTACTTCTTTCTGCATCTCGATTTCTAAAGAAGTAGTAAAGAAACCATTTTCGATAGGTAATGAGCAGTTTCAAAACTGAGCATGTATTATTTGTTCGAAGTATAAAGTGAAAATAATTTAAGTAATTTTTCAATACCTAAAATTTAAAAAAATGCAATTTACTGCACTTTGATAACTTTTATTTAAATCATTCGTTTGTGATTTATATTCGGTTTCTTGATTTAGATCTCGTGTTTGTAGATGGAACCTAATTGTACACAAACTTACTTATAGTAGGTCTAAATATCACCAAATCGAGGCGTGCGCCAGCTGGCCTTGCAAGTATATGCAAGAATGTGCTGGTAGCCTATACGCTTATACGCGCGAATCGTCGTCCTATTTCCCTATATTTCTTTTTCCTTATTTGTATTGCATTTAAGTTATTATTAGAAGATAGATTTTAATGAAAAAATGCTGCCCCTGTACATTGATTTCCCTCATTTCCCTTATATTACTTACAATAATCGTTTTTATATCTCTCGTTGAGGTTAAATGCTTGATTTTACTCTTCTTATCCAGTAGAATTTTTCATCAAATTTTTTCTAGCCCCTATACTGATTATTAAATATTAGTCAATCGATTATCGATTAGCAATGGAGGTCTGTAAGCTGCACGGATAAAAATTGCATTTGCAATAGTTGAGGTGGGGATGAGACTGACTGAGAATTTATTAATAACCGGCGTCAATAATAATAATAACGACTCTCTACAACTAGTGCTACCAAGTGAGCAATCGAATGGAGTGTGCATACACAAGCGTTTTCTTAGAGAGTTTACATTGTTTAAGAAGTTAAAGAAATTGAATGTCCCGCGTTTTCTTGTGCGCTTCGTGACTCGTTTGTTCAGTTGAAACGCGAGGACGAGCGAACGACATGTAAACAACTAGCGACTGTGTGAGCTACAATCGGTGAATTTGTTTTGAACAGATTCTCAGAGCGTTAATGAAAACTTTGAGATTCCTTTTCTGAATTCAAGAATTGAAGTTTAGATGTACATGCTGGGATTGGAGAACAGGTACTTTCAACGAAGTGACATCTTATAGCGAGAAGGGAACATTAACCCTATTTATATTAAGAAGCATTTTTGGAATATTGAGAACTTTGCTCGTTTAGATTCTTAAAGCATTGATTGTAAACGCAGACGACAACGAACTTTTATTTGAGGTAAGTTGTTTTAAAGCCTTGTGTGACAAAAAGTAACTATTCCTATTGGAAAAATCAGGAACCCATGTGAAAGTATGTACTGGCGATTAATGAGTGTTACCACATCGTTGTTGTTGGCTTTACCAAATTTAAAAGAATATAAAATTTCGTCTGGAGACCATAAGCTGTTCATTACCGTGTAAGTCATATTAATTTGGTGCTTAGGCAATATTATTTATGGATATTGAGAGTTTTTTTCTGTTTTTTGTGTATCCAATTTCTTCGAATCAAAAGACATAAATCAACAACAATACCTTTTCAATTCTTGTAATTTCTAATTTTTTATAGAACCGGGAACTGCAAACTCTTTGGAGAAACTGGCGAAGAGTAATTTATGGTCTTTGTTACTCAGTGATCCACATTTGTTATCTGCCCATCTCAGTTATAAAAAAGAAAGAACCATCAGATATTTTCTATATAAATTCTGTGCCGTTTAGTATTATTCATGAATTAAAAAGAATTTACCTCAAAGAGGAGACTGTATACGGGAGAAACTTATTGGGTGGGAGTGTGTACGAAAAACGTCGTCAGTTGGGAAGTACGAACCAGAGTGCGTCTAAAGAGAGTGTGACCGATACGCGTTACGTTTTTGATTGGCTGCGCCATTATTCAATCAATGGGGTGCGAATTTAAAATTTCCGAGATACACTGCAATTGATTTCATTCAATTCATGTCACTTTGATGTCTGCCGGGCAGCAAACCTATTACACCTCCAAAAATCGAGAACCACTAATCCGATTTTCGTGATCTTTTTTTAATTCATAGATATGTTCTCTAGCAAGGTTTGTTATATATTTTGTTATCTAAGGTATCACAAGTAATAGGCAATAACGAGAATAGACAATAAAATCGAGGGGTGAAGTCAGTCTTAAGAGACATGTATTCGCTTACGCTGCCTAAACGGTTAGAGATAGGTGGTAACAATGCATGGCAATATTGTTTATCTCAAAGAGTTCTACAAAATAGTCCGCGACAGCATATGTCTACAAGCGTTAACCAAAATGATTGAAAAAAAGATTTTAAAAATAGACGTGTTCAAATACTTCAACTTTAGAGAGTAATTCAAGAAGATAACAAATAATCCTCATCAAATGAAATGCATTCTGTGTTTTGTGAATTTAATAAATATGAAAACTGTCTTTAAATCGTAAAATTTGCACGAATAGTTGAGATTTAACACGCGTTTTAGTTTTACCAGAAGTCGCGGCCACCGCCGCTGCCCCCGTCGGGTGTTGCCTCGGGAAGACCAGGCAAACATTTGACTGGCGCGCTACCGTGTGGTGCATCACGTAAAACAAACATTTCATACTTGTCTTAGTGTATTTGAGTCACGCGCCACTTTAACTGAAAAATGGCGGATCTCAGTGGAGGGGGTAGATCGGCTACACACTCTCTAGACGCACTCTGGTACGAACTCGTCATCCATGTGGCCGTGTTACCATAAAACCGTGAGACCATCCACAATGAGCGCCAACATGGTGTAGGCGTGGATCGATGCTTATCCAATCAAGAAGACGTCATCAGCGTCTTCAGACGGTGACTTTGGAACTAATTCAACTGGTTTAAAAGATCCGATTCCCTCAATCCTACTGATGTAAAATAGCCAAACGTATAACTCCTTTACCGCGAAGTGGTTAAACTTCACTGATGTAAACAGTTACGATGTAAACAGTTGCAATTAAGGAGACTGTATAGTCTCCTTGGCTACAATACATGAGTAGGATTGAGAGAATCGGATATTTTAACCATAGAAATCTTTTAAATTGTGGTGAACCTCACCACCGGGTAACAGATTAATTATGTTATGTTGTCTCGGTCCCGTCTCCCAGTTTCATTCAACATAACATAATTTATTTAAAACCAGTTGAATTAGTTCCAATGTCACTGTCTGACGGCGCTGATGACGGGTTCGTGCTTCCCAACTGACGACGTTTTTCGTACATATCAATCCCTACCCCCAACTAAAGAAGTTTCCACTCCTGTATATAGTCTCCTTGATTTGCTTATAGAGAACAAGTGAATGTACGAGACTTTAATTTTTTGAGAGGTTCGTGGATGTCCAGTGTGAAACCTGTGATATGTTCAGCGTTACCATTTCTCACATAAAATACCTAGTGATTAATCTTATTACAATGATGTTATTTTGTGTATTATGTTATGATGTGCAAGTACTTACAAGTATGCAATGAGGTTTGCTACTTGATGGTAATTTTCAGTTTGTTATTAATATATGGGTTATTGAATAATATTCGAGTCATGAGAAACTGGCAATAAGGTAAGACGTAATTCTGACTTAAATTTTACACTTTAAAGTGTAAGGAATCAATATTCGGAATTTAACACGAATATTTCAGACTAAGTTCCGGGACACTGCCAACTTTATACAATATACATTCTATGCTGTATGCTGTATAATATACATAATGCAAAATGGATGGGTGTAATTACTTTTCGCGATGCAAATATTTTTTAATTTTATTTCGAAATAACTTAATACGCTTTCACCGTAATTGTGTCATTAGATTACAATGAATCAAATATTGTTATAATAATTCGCATAACAGAAAATATTCATAGATGTTGTAATCATGTATACTTGCGACCTCAACATCTAATATCACTATACTTAGGTCGCGAGTTTGAGACAGATCGTAACATATACTTGCCATATTATACTTTGGAAAATGATAATTGTATGTATAGATAATTGTATGGAAAATGATTCTATGTCAATCACTTAGATAATCATTGACGTAGAGTTATTTTTTCAATCAACTTTTATTATCATAGCATCTTGGCACGTATTGAGTAGTTTTTTAGATGAAAATTCTACAAGACATAATAACACCTCAGTATATTGAAAATATAAAACCTGTATTGCTAGATTAGCAGTTCATGATACAGTAAATTAGAGACCTGACAGAGATAGGTTGTCTAAAATCGGAAGACGATACTTTGAGGGATTAAAATTTAAAAAATATATACGAATTTATAGTATATTTCAAATATATTCAATGCGAAAACGGCGAGAGAAATTAATTCGTGTAATATAATGTCACTTCCCTAGAGATGTGAAAATATATTTGAAGTCAGAAAAACATTACTTTCTGTACTGTTCATTACTTTTTGCGTCATTGATGCTAAGCGTCGGAAACACTTTAGATACGCTGCCACCATATTGGCGAAGTCCGTCGCCTTCGGCCGTAAAGCGTTCACTTGAAGTTTTATTCTCCGCCTCGTCGGAATGTGTTCCGCTAATATTGTCTGTCAAGCGGCGAGCGCCAGCAAGTGTGCTTGGATCCGACGCCGCATACTACTCTGACTGCTCTAGCAGTATATCTCCAACTCTCGTAACTTTTTCTGCCCTCGCAAGTACACATTTTACTTGCTGTGCGTTTTTTATTCATCCCCTACAAGACTTCAAGACAGAATTATGAGAATAAACTACCTACCTCGCGTACCACAGGTAGGGAGGATCTTGTTTTAAATCAAAACGTAAAAACGAGGAGGCTACTTGCCGTGTTGTTTTAGAATTTTTGGAGCAGTGTTCGTTGTAATACTGTTGTGTTCTACCTCTTTGTACAACGTGACTCCTTCAACCTTAACTCACAACAAACGGTACATTTTTTTCTGAATTCGCCCATGAGATCTAATATTGTAACAGTGCGACCAGTTTGCTTTTTTACACCTCATACTCTAACCTGTAGTTTCCTTGCATTTCTCGGATCATCAACGAAAAGTACAATATGTAAAAAAAGATGCAGGAGTAGAACTTTACATAATGAGATATGCGAATTGTATCTCTGCCTTATACGACATTCCTATACGGCCACATGAGAAAACAGGAAGAGGTCAAAGGTCATTGGCGTAATGTCTCCAAAAATCATGTCTCGTACGATTCTCGTCCGACCACAGTCCATGTTCATAGCTGGACAATAAAATCTACATCTTGTCACACCTCACACCTTCATTCAGCTTCAGTCATTACATTCCTATGTGCATACTCAAGTCTCCCCTTTCAACCTCTGCAGATGTAACACCCGCATAACATTCTTTTAAAACAAACAGAACAAATATTTTTTGTCCGTTCTATTTGTGAGTGCCTGATTAATGAATGCTATATTACTCTGACTAACTGAGCCCTATCTTGCGGAGTGGCCAGTTGGGGGATCTAAATACGAACACTTTTCCCTCCAAGAGACTTGGAGGCGAGGTATCCACCAGTAATAGGACTGCGCTAATATTACTCTTTAGGTCATATATTAAACGTTGGAAGCTTGTTGGAAACTCTGGACACAAAGAGAGCGTAGGAAGCGACTGAAACAGGGAGGGTGGTGGGTGGGGGTGAGTTTGCGACGACGACGGAGTCTAGGGGTTGGAAAAGGGGATGAATCAAGGGTGTTGTGTGGGTGGAAGCGACTGTACGCCAACCAGTGAATTAAAACGAGGAAGACTAGAGCTTTATGACCAGGGTCGTGGTGACATGTCTGATGCGGTGTAACAGCTATGACATAAGCAGGATACAGTTACGAGAAGGGAAAGGACGACGTGACTAAACTGTGACACGTTGAGATGAACAAATTTGAATACGTAGAACAAACATAAGATCTACACAAGGTTTCATCATTGTTTTAGAGTGGAGGCAAGAGAGAGAAACGTGGAAGAGAAGCAAGTTTCTAGCAAAATAAAAATATTTCAAAATGTCGCCATTTAATCCTATGGAAGAACTCATCTTTTACAGAGGCTCTTAATCAAAAGATGTGTTTTTCTGCAAGGAGTAATACATTGCATGATTTCTAAGTCGCTTCCCTGAAATAATGTCTCTATCCCCTCAGACGGTTCTTCCATTTCCTACATTTACTGACTCATTTTCTTGAATATTTAAAGGTTTCCTTTCTTTCAAATCACATTAATTTATCGTTTAAAATTGGCTCCCTAATTTTCCATTTTTATTTTAGTTGTTTCTTACAAGTTTAAAAGTTCGATTGCTGATGATGAATGGAATTTTTTTCAAGCATTCACTGCCACATTTTATTTGAGGTAGAAAGCTATTTTTATCAATATTAATATAAATGATGTCGATTGTAATGTTTGAGAAAGACATCACCTTATACTAATAGACATAGTTGTCTTAACCAAAAATCAACATGACGTTTTTAGCATTAATTATTGGGCCCTAACTCACGTATTGGCAGATGAATATCTCACCAGAATCAAAAGTACATTTATTAGTTACGCCTAACGGAATATTTAATTTGATATCCAATGGTTTTTATCGCGCACATGAAACAACTACATGTTCCTTTTCTCTCACCACTTGACTTTCAACGTACATACATTAGTTAATACAAACAAATTTTGTTTACAATTTGTCAGTTCCTATTCAACACCTCATCTCATAGTCCATCTCTCCTCCTTGTTTGGCGATATGTTATTCTCGCGTAAAAGCTACCTCTGAGATCGCTTTATGTAGTTAAGGAAATGGCTTTCACGAGGGAACCAGCGAACAACCTTCAACATTGAGAGGGCAATTTATACTCCAACATTACGTTTTTGTACATAAAATGTAACGAAGTACGGATTTTTATAACAGTTTTGTATAAAAGGAAATACGGATAAGTAGGTGTGAATCGTGTATGGATTATTTAATACTTCGTGAGTTATAAAGGTACGATATTATAAGAAGAAAGTTCTGGGATTGAGTCCTTCATAGATGTTCAGGGATACGCATTTTTACCGTCATCGCTCCAACCTATATTTCATCACACCTGTAGAACATAAAGGAAGGTCAGGAATAACTTGCCAGAACACATCTTAACATGCATTATATTATCTTCAGTGTAATATCGAAAAAAGCGAAGAATAAAGAATTGGAATTGTCTAACAGGTTGTAAAGGTTGAAGGTTCAAACTCTAAATACGTGGATACTCTTAAATGACGATCAATTCCTAATTTGAGTCGACCTTTCCAGCTACCATTCTAAATAAAACCTAGACAAACATAACAAGTTGGCGTAATCAAGGTTTGCATCATAAACACAAATTTATATTGTCTTTCAGACCAGACTGCATCTAATAAGAAAGTAAACAAGTGTATATTGTACCTTAAAACATACACTGGTACTTATATTTTTAAAATTCTGTAATTGCTTCTTGACTGTGTATTAAATTTAAAGTAACTCTGACTTTATTCTGTATAATAGCAAAATCTTATTAAAACACAGCAGTAGTGAAACATTGGCTAAAATTAAACTTGCCACTTCGTCTGGAAATATTGCAATGAATCCTAACAGTTACGGTACGAATAGAAAGAAAATAGGAGACTTTCAGTGTAGAATCACATATTTTCTCATTCTTGGACAAAAGCATGCATTTTGTCCGTTCATTAAAAACGTACTTTTCCATTTCCATTCCGGCAGCGTACAACCAGGAACACGTTAAATTATGTGGAATTTCAGCGGCTTCTCTTTCCCACCCTCCAAGGACACAGCTCGCGTAGAGGTGCCCTCTCGCAAACACACACGACCACACACCAAGAGTCTCCTCTCATCTCACTGCACTCTCTTTCCCCACCACCCAAAAGCTTCTCCACCGGCCTCTGGGCCCTCGTCACACAAATTCTCCGCCATTTTGTTGTGTTTCTTCCACACGCCGCCTCTCCGCGCTCAGTGCAGTGGCGGCGACCGTTCCTAGTATATCACGCTCGTAAAACGGAACCCGGACAGCTTGGAATGTGCATACGTCGTGCGCGCGGAACAATGCTAACTACTGTAATATACTAATCCCCCGCCACTCCCCGGGGCCCGACCGACTGCGCGGGGTCCTCGCCGCTGCGTCGGCGACACTTCCCCAGCCTCTCGGCGACACGGACCTTTGCAGTCCCCCACGTACATGCAGTGGCCGACCGCTCCATAGTTAGGAAAATTATTTACTTGACCAAGTCTGAGATATTGCGGGGTGGTGGCAGACCAAGTGGTGGAAGAGGCGACTGTGGCGCTCCGCGCGGTTGGAGAGGTGACTACTGTGACGGAGAGACCCACTATGGTGAGAAGGAGAGCAGTAGTGGGGGAAGGGTTACCTTGATGGGGGATGAGGAAGTCGCTCCCACGTCCCACACACGCTTCCCTCGGCCAACTCCCTCCCTCTCATCCCCGGCTCCCTCCTACGAAAACGACCATAAATATGTGATGTCGCTTTAATAACATGTGCCAGCTGGGTTAAATTGTTATGAATGGGTTAAGAGCAGCCAGCAAACAGCCTTTAACTAGTAATAGTAGTAGGAGTCGCGTATGCTAGATTTATTTCGTGAGCATTATCACAGACTCCGTGCAGTGCTCCGTCCCCTGCCGTTGCGTCGCGCCACGCAAAAACACGCGTGCTGACGTGAGCGCTGGATGTGGATGTTACAATAAAATCCAGCTGCGTGTTATGAATGTGACGCAAAAGGGGAAAGCCGCAGACATTGAAAATGGCCACGAGTTTCGTCAATTGGATAATGCTTTCGATGCATTGCTAAGAAACACAATTGCATTGTTGAGATTTGTATTGCTCTCGTAATGGAATATATCAATTATTTAGTAAGTTAGGTGAAAATTTTTACTAATTACTTGCCGAAAACATTAAAAAGTGCGGTCTCTTATATCAATAATGTCGAAGATTAGTCGTGAAAAACATTAACCGATATTTTATTTTTATCAACGTGTTGGATATAGTACAAATTACCATTAAGTACGGAATTAGTTTCGATCCATTTCAGTTTATTTCTAAAATCATCAGGTTATTGCAAACAAAGGATTCGGTAAAATATAAAGATTGGTTGATACCTATACTATTATATTATTATAACAGTACGTTATGGACTTTCTAATAGAAGAGAGAAGTATTTTATTAATCGACATTACTATCTTAGTGGTACTAGCATCAGAAGCAGGAATGATCCTGTCTGAATATACGCTTTCACATGGTGTCCTCATTTACTTAACACTGATTATGGTTTCCTAAGCATCACGCCAGTAAATAAATACTTACGCTTCTTGAGGGCTCAAACAAAGATACCAGAGCTTCTGGAGAGCGATGCAGAGCAATCGAACTTCTTCGTATTGGCGAGCTTCCTCGTCGCAACATTAAACTAATGATCTAAACCTCACGCTATAAAATTATGGAAGTTGATCAATAAATATGTAATTGCACAGTAATTGTTGTTTGAACTCATTACTCTTAAATTAGATGAATTATCCGAGGGAAATAGAAGAACAATAGATGAATAAAAGTTATATATTTTGTTAAATTATTAAATATAACCAATTCTTATTCTTTTTAAATATTAATAAAATGTTTTCACTGAATTGAATACAAAGTGATTAGAACGAAAACAATCACACGCTTTCTACTGTTACTTAATGTTCATGATAAGTCAAGTCAGTTCAAAATGTCTTGAGTTAATTGCAAAATCTGTAATTTATGTTGTAAAATTTATTGTATTAAGATTTACAGAAAGTTCATTAACGTAAAAGTGACTCGTAATCCACTCGTTGTGGAGGTTCGAACAAAATTGAACAAATGTTATCATTTTCTGATATTGGTTTTTACTTAAGTGGTGTTGCCAGTGTATACAGAATAATTAATAATGATACGTACAATGAATGTGGAACATGGAATTATGAACATACTGAACATTATATATTATTAACATACATAAAAGTTTGTACAAACTGAGCAAGAAAATGAATTACTTTATTGAATAAAGGATATTATATTTTAATTTAATGTAACGAAGATGATTATTGCTGGTTACCAAACATAGAAATCTCTTAGATTGCGGTGAACCTCACCGCCAGGTAACAGATTAATCATGTTTCGTCGAATGAAAATGGGAGACGGGACCGGGGTTCGAAACCCGGTCCCGTCTCCCATTTTCATTCGACGTAACATGATTATTGCTGGTTAGACAAGAAAGGAGATTGTGTATATCGTATCTAATAAACGAATGTGTTCGTATTTTCTCTTTCTGTAAAGTATCGGGCATGTTTTGTAATAGCTCCTTTGTTGTGTTAGAGCAGGAGTCGGCAACCTTTTTTGGCCGCGGGTCAAAATCAACCAAAATGTGAGTATTAAAGAGACGTTTGGATCAGAGATATTTTCGACATGGATCTTATAGACATAAACACTTATGTGTATTAGATCCATGGTAATCGAACTAAAATATTGTTCTTAGTATCTATTTTCAAGTTTTTTAATTCTCAAAATGTTTGTTTCATGTTTGTTTTATAATTTATTTTTATATATTATAATTTATTTTCGGAACTAGAGTGGGTCACTTGAAATTATCAAATGGGTCACTGGGTGACCCTCGGGTCATAGGTTGCCGACCCCTGTGTTAGAGGATGCTGGTTGGTTTAGTCACGGAAATGAGTTTATGAGTGTTTCAACAAGTACCGGGGTGCACACTTGATGCCAAGTTTGAAGCATGACCGAAGTCAATAACCAACTGAATGTTCGTGAAAAAAAAAAATTGCACTTTGTTTTTACTCACTGTTCAAGACAAAAGTGAGTATTCAAAATTGTAGGGTGGTCTACACTGTCATACTTACATTAATGTATTATTTTAGAATATTTCATTAATAGTTCACCCGAAATATATAGAGGCGAAAATACTTAGATTAGTTTGCATATAAGTAAATGAGCGAGAAGTAATTTTTCTTCTGCACATAAAATTTTTGAGTCTCTAAATACGAGCATTTTAAACATTATAAAGGAGGTATGCATCATTTTACATATTTTAACAGTCTCAAATATCATTTAGTAAATTGTTTCCTGTGAGTTGTTTTTCTTCATTTAGTTAACACATTTGAAGAATGCATAAGAACAACAGTGCTTTATAATGTTTTTTGCTAATTTTATACAACTGCGTTTGTCATTAAAACAAATATGAACAGGTCGTAATTTTAGGTTCATTTTGACTCAAATTTACTTTTAGAGTATTATCTAGTTGTGTATTGTATAGTTCTGTTTCCTCAACGTTGGGTTAGAACAATGCACATAATGACAACACACCAAGTCTGGGACGCGTTTTATTGGTGTACGGAAGTTCACTGGTGTCATTTCTAGGACGTAAGCAAGTAATATTGAAGGGGACTGTAGCATACCACTGAAATAATACGGTAGTATTGAAGATATGTTTTGCTATAGATTGTGACTCAAACTCGCCCAATATTGTTATCAACGCATAAAAATGATCCCTTGATACGTGTGTTTAAGATTTGCACCATTAAGTGTTTGAGATACTTTAAACGGTAATTATCGCTGATATGGAAAATATTTTTTAGGTATCGCCAATTGAATCATATTTATTAAGTTCCTCGCTTTCTTGAATGTGCATTCCTCAATTGTAACAGTCTCATTACAAGGGTACCATTCGTTTTAATAATTTTGCATTACGGATTTTCTTTAGCAAAAATTCAATTTACGATAAATTGAGTTAAGTATGATTATTCACTTGTGCATTATGAGATATGATCTAATCGCCAACTTCTAATATTTAATGAAACTCGTCACGTGTTTTAATAATACCAATAGGCTTGCGAAGAATAAAATAGAGGGTAACAATAGTGAGACCTTAGTGATGTCAAGAACACAGGTACTGTCTCCCTCGATTTTCAATAATCGCCCATTCCATTGTCAGTCATCACCATGCGACATTCGCTTTACAGAACCCCTAGAAGCAAGCAGGCGGTGACCGGCGACGATATGTCCATCACACTCGATCCGCCGATGAGACGGGGTGGTCCCCCTCCCCCTCAGCCACGGGGTTGGGGACCTAGTGCTCAGGGAAGCCGCTGGGCTGGGAGCAACGCAAGCCTCAGTATGAACAGCCTCAACACGAGTTACTCGCATACGGGGTACCCGGAAGCCAGCGGGTACCACCACGATCCGGGTTGGGGCCCCGGAGGCGGTCCTCCTCCTCCTCCACCACGCGGTGCGACGGCAGCTCCTTGGCAAAATCGGGGTCAGTATGACAAAGGGTTAAAGCGCGCCCCGTTCCTAAATTAGTGATGTGTTATTTTAACTTTTAGAAAAAGGAGCCACTCTTCCTGTAATACCGAAGAAAGAAGCACCGACGAAGTCCTGAAACATCAGACTATTTTATTTAAATTCGGTAATGTACCTCACATTTGTATTCACAATGTCCCAGAACTCCACGTGAAAACTTGGAGGGATGATAGAGCAAATTCATAAGAATAAAAAATCATTAATATATGCCGTATTCCCTTAGATCCCGAGACGTGCTCTGGAGAAATTTCGTCTGTCAATATTAGCAACACTAATTTATTTTGGGACTCCTTCCCATCAGTACCCTTCATTCCTGTGTCCGAGAGGTGGTTTGTGTTATCAGTTGCTTCTTTTTGGACTCCGTATCGCTGCAGCGCAATTTTAAGGTGCGAGTGTTGTGGCTGTGAAGCATATATCCGTCGCAAACGCTAACACTGCTTGTGCCTCACAGGCACAATGCCAGGCCTAATGCACTGTTTCAAAATGATGCTTTTTTAGGGAAAGCGCTTTATTAGATGAATTGAGAAAGTGAAGTAGGAGTCAAATTTCAACAACAAATTACTACGCGTATAAATTACGTGTGTACCTTCATATTTATGTGCTCTATCATTTTTTTACGTGGAGTTGGAGGACATTCTGAATACAAATGTGAGGTACATTTCTGTATTTAAAGAAAATAGTCTGATGTTATAGGAAATTACATCGGTGATCCCTTTTCATCATTGGTTCAATCTATGGCTTTCATCGCTTTGAGCAAAGCAAAGAGAGGCTCTTTTTTTCTGAAGGTTAAAATGAGATATCACTAGAACGTTTCAAATGTCTGACTTGTGACTTAAATTATAATGAAATGTTATAAAATTATTACATTTACTTTCTATTCACTACATCTAGTAATGTATGTTATGTGTTTCCAATACAATAAATCTAATAATTATTTCTTTGAAAACTGAAATGTTTGTAATTGTCTTATCACCATTCTTTGCGAGGTTAATAACTGTCTTACCATATCTTAACAATACTATAAAAATATTTTGAAGTCACAGTTCTTTAAAGAAATCATTCATATGCAAATATATTTGTTGTATACAGGTTCAGAAGGACGGGTCAAATAAACAAAAACACCACTTTTCTGGAAGCCGACGTTTCGAAAATTAATATTTTCATCATCAAGGCTGAATAAAATTAATGAACACATAAACACCGATTAATTATGTAATGTTGAAAAAGGGAGAATGGACAGATATTCGGACTCGGAAATTTCAACAAGCCGATGCGTTACCAACTGCGCAAGTTTGATTGATTATTTTCATTCAACCTAACATAAATAATCTGTTACCTGGCGGTGTGGGTCTTCACAATTTAAGAGATTTCTATACGTCTACACTGACACTATCCTACAACCTTATCACAATTCGTTCTCAACAACAACAGACCAATGAAAGAAATGAAAGAGGAAAGAGATATAAAATCTTCGACCTTTCTTATTTGCAGGTATGATCTCGCAATTCGGCAGTGGGCAATGGGGTGGCGGAGGAGGAGGTGGCGGCGGCGGTGGCGGAGGCGGAGGCGGCTGCCAGCACTGTCAGCAAGGCGGCCGTCTAATGAGTGGAGGTTGTCCTCCGCCACCGGGCTATTCACCACAAGCGTGGAACCAAGCTCGCTGCGACCAGTATCCTCCACCTGGGCAGCAACAGCAACAGCAACCACCAGCCTTTTGTAACTACTGTCCGCAGCAGGTTTGTCTTGAACGAATCTAGCATTAGAGTTGAAACAATCCTTTAAAAGTAAGAAGGATGTCTAGACAGATAATTCTAGAATTCTTATGAGATTTACTTTCATTCATAATATATTACAAACAAAGACCTCTAGCTTTTCAATAGGTATCGTTTCTTTTCTGTAATTTAAGTTGCCAAATTGTTACGCTGACTGCATCCCCTTGGACGTCAGGATTCAATTTCTGATGTCTTTCTCATGCCAGTTTGGTCTTTTTCAAATGGAAGCTAATGACATCCTACACTCTTCGAGTGGAATGTTAATTGTTAATTATCAAAGTCTATTTCACTCATATACGAATGGAATGAAACACTTTTTCACTCGACTGGACTGCATCTCTCAATCCTTTAGAGTTGAAATTATTACTCGTTGTAGAAGTGACTGGACGATTTCTCAGTCGATCACTCACTTATCGATAGGTTTCTCATTCTCTTCGAATTCAAACTCAAGCAATCCGGTATGCTGTACAAGATATCAGCGCCGTTGAAGCATGGGTGAAGAATGAAACATATTAGCGCTGCAGTAAAATATGTTACTAGAGTTCACTTTCCATGGAGGATTAAAAGAAAGGCTAGCCTCCAACCGTATTCACCTGGTGTTGTTTGTTTAAATAATGTAATAATTAGGTATTTCTTGAATTTTGCCTTTGATTCTATACTGTATTTTAATTTTGAATGAAATTATATTAAATTCACGACTTGAATGAGTAAAATTAATGGTCGCGAGTTAAATGAAAACAAGGTGAATGTGGCGAACTAACAATGAAATGATGTAAAAGTTTGATTGGGAATTGGTTCCTCAAAGAAGATTCACAAGGTATTTTTCAAACATACGCTACATTTCAATTAGTTTTCCTCCATACATGATGAGGTGAAGTATGACTATTGTATTGAGATTATTGTATTTGGATCAACCGGTTTTTATCAGAGACTGACTTGGCTTGGATTTTATTTTCATGTCAAACCAAGCCTACTCGCCATCTCCTCCGAGAATTTTTACAGAAGTTGACGTTCAAAGGTTCAGAAGCAACACTAAATTTATGCCAATATAGAAATTAAACATTCGTTAGTCTTCTAGAGTAGTGCTATTCAATTAAAACATTATTTTACGACCCGCGAGCACGTTCTTTTTACAAAAAAAATTTCATCGAACGTTGGGGGGTACAACTATGTCACGTTAGAAAACTAAGCTGTCACAATTAATGTTTACGTGGTATGTCCGTTGAGAGAAAGTAGAAGAGTTCGAAATTACACCGTGATACATTACATATGAAAACGTTTTATTGCAATACTAAAAGTTAATGATATTTTTTTTAAATAAAGAAATTTATTTACTGAGTTTCCCAGCTTGAAATAATACAAATTTGTTGATTTTTATTACAAATAAAAAGTTACAAATAAATAAATTTGATCTATTCGATTTATTCGTCGGGCAACATTTTGCTAAACCCCATGCCGTGCAGGCTCGATCGATCGAATGTGTATAGAAAATGGCCAGCGGACGAAGATAAGTTGGACAGCGTTGTTCTAGAGCACCACAATTTTACTACCCTCAAGTAGGAAACGTGTACTGTGATTTGAAATCCATGACTCGCCATAAGTTTGTAGCAGTTCCAAGTTTCATCCGGACGTCAATATATGACTGGTAAAGCATCACGCCAGAAAGTTACTTTTGCGACAATTGAAACGGTGCTGAGGCAGTTACCTTCTTTCCTTCGCGTATGAATAGGCGTTTGTGTGCGGAATAACCTGATGCCATACGAACATAGATCCGCTCTTTTACCTTAGACACAATTCATGTCGATTGGAATGAGTGCACCATACGCCAGTTTAGCCTCCCTCCCCCAGCAGTCAAATGCCCACACTCATACGCCACACTCCCACACTATTAGTTACAAATTGCTCCTATTTTCCGCTCGGAGGTGCACAAGAAGCCTGTCTTTTGACGTAGTAGGTCGTCACAAACACTTAATGCAGGACACTCGGAGGCGGTAGGGACAAAGTGTCAGATTCAAGTTCCCATGAAACCTAATTTTTTTGTCATAAAACGCGAACGCTGGAGGTTTTCAGAGTAAGGTAAAGTTGATTTTTTCTGTAACTTATATATTGATATTTCCGTTTCCGCACGTACATAAATTTACTAGTATTGAATGGAATGGAATCGAAGAAAGTTTGAGTGTGTAATTGGAGTTGGGTTTAAAAAATTTACTCGAGGTATAGACAGTATCCTGCTCTAATGATATTCATTATATGTCAACAGAACCAACAACAGTATGGACAGGGTCGCATGTTAGCCCCGCAACAGCAGCAGCAATATCCACCTGGATATGGACCCCCACCACCAGGCTGGGGACCACAGGGTCCACAGGGACAGGGACCGGGTGCTCAGGGACAAGCTGGCGACGGGAAACCACAGATCTCCCCGGAGGAGAAAGCGCTTAAAGAGCGCTATAAAGCTATGGCTCAAGCGCGGGCGAATATTTGCTCGCAAGTGAGTATAAATTATTACCTCCACTGGTGACCGTCCATTTGTGTCAGTGTCTGAGTTCCGCCACAGGTCCACCTCTTTAAGATCGAAGGCATGGACTCATATACTATTTGACGACGTCGGCCGATTCACCCCAAGAGGTCGGTCACAAGTGGTCTAATGTAATCGAGTCCTAAAAGACCAAGAGAAAGTAGTGTACGGGAGACAAAATGGGAGGCCATTTGTCATCGAAGCCATTCGCATTCTCAACTGAAAAGGAATTGTTTATGTAAAATAGGACAGGAACGTACTTTCCCCATCGAGTGATTTCCAGGTGATCTCTCTCCACGTCTGTTAAACAACTTCAGAAAATTTGCTTATCTACAACATGAGAGCTATTGTTATAAACTAGCTACAATTTTACTTCATTCGTAATCTAATTGGAAAATTGTATTATGTTGAGCGATGTTTATTAATATATTGTGTATTTAAATGCTAAAACTAATTCTAAAAGAATAAAACCTTAACAAATTAATTAATAACAAAATTAAAGGTGAAGAAAGGGTAATGCTTTCAAGTTGGAGCTTGCAGAAAGGTGCCAAATAGAGGTAGAATGTATGGTCCAGTGGAGAGGGGCGCAAAGTGGGAACTTTTGAGTCGTGAGTTGTGCCTCATTGCTGAGGAAATTGAAAAAGTAAGTTTTTTCCACATTTCGTTTAATACCTACTTTAACTGTGCAATTCTCCAAGCACTATCGAACTGGTGACGAATGTCACACACTGAGTGATGGCAAATTACATATATTCGGACAACATACCTGTACAAGGTACCATTTTCAAGTCACAGTCCATGCCCATTTTCTCCTGGCCCAAGGTACTGCAACATTCCTTCTTCGTGTTTCTGTGCGGAACCAAATAGTTGTAAAACTGCGCAACGCTTCATACTTTGTTTTGGAGTTGCAATGGCCAGTGTTTTAGTGCATCATCGGTAGTTTAGGTTGTAAATGCGATTGAGTATATTATAATCTTATAAACTTTGAGACAGAAAATGTAACTCATGTAAGGTCTAAGGTAGTAAAAAAACAACAACAAAATTTGAACCTCAGTTGTACGACGTCCCATTAACGGGATATCACTTCACCAAATATTTAAACGTCCTCCACTATTTGCTCCTCGTTACGATTAAGATTAAAATTTATTCTTTAAATCTCAATTCAAATGTTATTTTATTTATCTATCTTAGAAGAGAAAAATGAGTCATGAAATAATACGTGATAATTTATAGTAAAGCATGGGCTTTTTTAGAATTTCAGTCAAAATGGATTGGTTTTTGATGTATATCCTGTTTAACGTCGAAAATTGGAAAGTGTCTACAACTACAGATTAAAATAAGCTCATTACCCGAGAGCAAAATTTTGTGTCGGAGACTATTCGCGCTCTCTATTTTCCAAATCATGGTACTTCAATTAAGATGTGAAATAATTATATACACTGTACAATCAGTTATTATATTATTTAGGATTTAACATCCAATAATTATATTCTTTACGATTTACAGTAGTAACGATGTCAAATTCAATTTACACCGGCGTTGCAGCGGAGGAATGTCGACTCAATAGTTTTCAAAGTGGGAGAAACCTGGTTGAGTATTACAGTCGGTTATCTCCCTCATTTTCTTATGACGCATGTTCCTTCGGACTCCTCGGAAACTCAAAAATATTATTGGGATGTTATCATATCAAAATAATTTAGCATCCTATATTAATTATTAGTGGTTGTCATAGAAACGACTCCCTGTTGACATATTTCTCGCAAATGTCAATCGCGCGTGGCAGTGAGTGTAGTGGCAACACCGCACATTTTCCTGACCCTCACAGCTCCAATCACTGTGGTTTTACTAATTGAATTCTACTATACAGGAACAGAAGAAGTGGTGTGAACCTAATTGTTCTTCGTCAATGTTCAATAGGCTGCCATGAAGGCTGCGTTAGCCGCCACCCCAACCGGTATGTGGGCACCGGGCAACAATTCTCTATGGAGTGGGAGAGGAGCCGGGGGAGCCGGGGGCATGGGTGGCGGTGTTCCCGGCATGCCGTGGATACCCATCATGCCCCCGCCGCCGCCCCCACCACCGCCGCCACCGCCACCACCACCCATGGCCGCGGAGTGAAGGAGATTCAAAATTTGGCTTGCTTGTTTTTACTGCATAGGGGCATTTTCTATTATTTTGGTATACCTAGGACTGTTTTTTTTTTAGTTTGTCCTTTGGATGAAATTTCAGAATAAATTTTTGTTCCTTTTATATGTGCTTTTTCTTTACTGTATATAGTAAGTAGTCATATATTCCATTCTTGTACTGAGGACTTAGTATGTCCCAGCACCAGAGCGAATAACCCGTCGCAAGGAGTAGTGTGTGTTTTCTCAAAGAGACAGGATTAGTGTGTGAATTTGGGCGAATGGTGTACCTTCGTTTTTCACTTGAGCCAGGTCTTCAAGTTGTTCCATGTTGATTTCTGTCATTGAAGGACTTCAACAACCGCTCGCTGCCCTATTGCGGTTTTCCGGGTCTCCTCTCCCCGTTTAACAATGTATTGTGTGCACATCCACTATTTGACTGTGAATTTCAGATCCGGAAATGACGAATCACTACTTTTGGGGGGCTACTTTTCTAGACGTCTTGTCATTTCAATCGCCCTTACAGGTCTGCGAATTTACATTACCTACCCACACAACTACGTTACTAGCAGCGACTCCACTCTGCAGAAAAATATTTTTCGCGCAATACTTAATTTTCAAATTCTGCTGCTCGTAACCTTTTTTGAAAACAGATATTTAGACATATATAAATGGTCTTCTCTTAATAACGTCTCTTGACCTTGAGATTGAGACTTAAAGATTAACTGAAGCATGTTATTGTGAAGCGTTGTAGTAAATATTATGCCAATTTATTAACTCTGCTACAATAACGTCCATTATATAATCAAAATAATTCGGTCGTACATCTCTGATTGTTAGTTTAATAAGCTATGATTTATTAGACTCCATCTTAATCTGATGTCTAGATTCAATGATACATCAACTTGGGGGATCAACTATGCATGATTGTTGGCTGAATAAAGTGATACGAAGGAATGAATAAAATGAAAATGGTACAGGTTACGGAAAGTAGTACCACCAATTTTTCTATTAAAGGAAGTGAATTATAAATATTTGGGTCGTATCTAATAAACTTAGAACTGTTTATTGGGATAACGGTCATTTACGCATCATGAGAGTACGTGATAAAATGCGTAAATTGACGCATCTTTAAAATTAATATCCATTAATTGACGAAGTAAATGATACGTAAACATAAAAATGCGATGAGAAGTCCCGTGGTCTTTTGTAAAAAGTTTGAGTGCAAATCATTTTGCTTCGTAGGAAACAAGAGCTGTCGTCTACGAAGTAAAAATGAAGATCGCTGGGGAAGGGGACAGTTTTAAAGATGACCAGGTGACCTCCATCAATATCATACTCGCCGGAATGAACATATTTAAACAAATAAAAATGAAGTAGCTTATTGCCCTGCGTTACCCGGTATTTTAACTGAACCAATCTTATTTTACACAGAGTAAAATAAAATCTATCTGTATTGTAAGATTGCAATAAAATTACTCATTGGTTTTTTTTAATGTACGTACAGCATCCTAAATTTACAAATGCATATAAAAATAAAATTTAATTCAAAACGTGATTGTATACATCATTTTCAGTTTCACTTGCAGCAGCAAAAATAAATAAATCCCTTGATGAAACCTTAAGCAAGCAACGTAAAGTTGTCTGTGAAAGAAAAAAGAACAATCGAATTGTCACCAAATATTTTGTGAACAAGGCAAGACACCGGCGGCAGAGTGCGGTCCAAATTTTACGATTTAAAGACGTTTATCTATCTTTGTTAAATGCTCAAAACCCATTAAATTTTATGGTGATTAATTTTTGCTTATTATGATGGTTATTCTACTTAAATAACTTAAATTGAAGTATTTAACATTTCCGTTCTTAATGACCTTTTCTAGATAATTTAGATTAACCATTGTAGATAGACATATACTGTCCCTGACTTCTTTGTAGAACAATATTGCCACTCATAGTTGTCACCTGTGTCTAACTGTTTAGACAGCGTAAGCGAATACAGCGGATTTTTTCCCTTGACTTCACAGACTTTTATTATTAAAAAACATTTTCCATCTTCCTTTTTCCACATTTTAAAAATAAATGTTAATTTAGATGTTCAAGAAGAACATAAACCCTCGTTGACAAATTACATTACGATCGGTTGTGGTTTAGTCGTGAAAAAGTAGCAAACTGACGGACAGGTACAAGTTAGGATTTCATATTTATACATTATTAAATGATACCTGAAAAAGGATTGATTTATGTTAAGAAAGGGAGATGTAAGTGATAATCAAATAAAGCTAGATGAAAGATAGATATTAAGAAAGAGAAATTTGAAAGTGTTTTGTTTAAAGTTGGGTTACATTATGTTAGGTTTGAAGAAACATGTAGTTGGATAGTAGAAAGTCCATCTACGTCATCCTGCAACGTTGTGCAATATTACCCTTATGTGCTCTGAGGTAACACGTGTCCTGACGTCACGTGCCCTGTCATCTGGATGATCGTCCCACACGCCCATCTCGTGAGTATGTGAGTAACTGAGCTCGACCGCTTGCCTGTAAAACGTTAGGTGATACTAACCTAATATCATATTCGCCTTTTCAGAAATTTTTTTTAGAACTATATCTAATATAACTCTTTGTGGCCCATACCTTTTTCTTTCATCTCATTCCTTAAGACAAGCGTTTGCACTCTATTACGCGTGAAATGGGCACGTAAGACTATCATTATTCGGAATCCAAATGGCAGGGTACCTGACGTCAGACCTTGTGTTACGTGCTAGCACAAAGGGTGCTAGAGCACATTGCACGATTTTGCTACATGACGCAAACTATCTACTGTCCAAACAGGCTTTCTTCAATATCAGCCAACTTTATTGTAACATCAGGACCAGTTCAGTCTATAGATTTGTGAATTATTAATATTTTTACGCATTTCACTAGCCGGACACTGCTAAGAAGATTACGGAGTCTAGCCGGACGCCGCTAAGACGGAAGTGCGATGGGTTTGTGACCCAAAGCTAAGCCTTTCCCTGTAAGATGCAATTGTCTGACACGTTTCCTGCAATACAGAAAACAAAAGGGAGTGCCTGGCGAAGAATGCGACCGGAGAAGGTGACCTCACCTTTGATATTTCATTATTTCTGAAGGGAAAGGGTTTGACCAAGACGAGGCCCTTTACGGAATGTTGGTGGGTCTCAGAGAGAATGACTGCTACTATGTGTGAATGGAGTACTTTCACCGAAGCTCGTCCTACCGGTAAAGACACGGCGTTCTCAGAACGGCCAAGGGGTGAACAAGGATTTGGAGTGCTCATTGTACCTGCGAATGCATGGTCACGTGACCTCCGCTTCGGTATATATTGGGAGGATTGAGAATTCTCGAGGACTTGGCTGTGTGATCTGAGTCCGCAGGATACTTAGGATGTGACCTGGCTATTAAACGGTCGTCAATACCAGTAAGAGACTACAGTAGTAATCTAGACGCACATACTGCTAGTTGTGAATAACGTAACTTGTAACAGTTTGTTTATTCAAAAGCACTTATAATTTTGGAGATTCAGATAACCTAGAGAGGTTTTCCGACTTTGTCGTCTTCAACTCAATTTATTTATGTGCAATTAATGCTTTCTGATAGCATTAACTGTGTAATGACAGATTTATGTTTGTATTGATGATTTTGAGAGTTTATGCAAGTTTGTAAATACTCAGATTTCTATTTAAATTGTATTAAATCATTAACCATAGTTATAACACTTGTGTTTAATTGCCCGGGAAACCGAGCTGGTGGAAGCGAACTATCTACCATAAGGGTTGTGGTATATATGTGAATACCGCTTCTTCCCAAAAGAACCCACACTGCATCTGGGCTTCTTGTGTGTGGTTACATTTATATAAGACTTTTACATTTCTCTTCCTTTATATTTGCTTAACTGGCTTCATTTGTGTATCACTTATATTTATCTTTCATAGGTCCTTTTACAGGCATCTTTTAACTATTCATTTATATCTCATTTAAGCGCGTCAACTTAAGTGAGTTAGGTATTCGTGGAATGTATTACACCTACTCATGATTGAAGCCACTCCGTACCATGGCGTCTTTCACTTTTACTTAGATAATCGATAGTTTTTGTTTCTACAGGGACAAAATTATTTGCAATCAATTAAAAATGTTTACAAAAGACTATTTTTTATTGCCTTTTTACATTTACGCATCCTTTACTTCGACAATTAACGCACATTAATCGTTAAAATGCGTCAATTCACGCATTTCATAGAACATTCTCATAGATACGAAATGGTTTTAGGACAATTATCTCGGTAAATGACGAACAAAAGTTTTTTTTTTCACGTACTATAATATTAATCATTTAATAGAAAATTTTTAATAAAAATATTTGTGGAAATACTTCCTATATATTTCTCCATAACTCATACATTTTTCAGTCTATTCACTCTTCACGTGAATCCTCACCATGAAAAAAGGTATCAAGCAAGATTATTTCTTTGTTGATTTAATTGACAATGTTGACTTCATAAACGTAGGAATGTTCAGTCTGACAAGAAGAATCTCTGGTTATATGCTCCTGTTCTTCGGCGTATGAATCTCCAGACAAATGGTGAAAGTACGTGAAATGAGAGAGACCCATTTGTCCACTCTTAATCATAAAATATGAAAGTTTACCGATTAAACACGCATAAAAATTGTTAATTTATTCGAAAAAAAATTCTTACTTCTAGACCACTTGTGAAACCTGACAGCGGTGATAAGTGTTGTGCCATGCAAGACTATAATTTGGTACTTGTATTGACAATGCCTACTCTCGTAAATACAAAGAACATAGACATGTTTTGTTCGAGAAGACGTCTCTGGTTATTCTTTTCTGTGCTTCGGAGTGTGAAGTCCTGAGTCAAATTGATAAAAGAAGACGAGTGAGAGTGACCTGTTTGTCCCCTCTTTGACAATAATTTTTTTTTTATTTCTAGAAAATATCAAAATTTTTCCTGATCGTATTGCGCGCTTACCAAAATAAAGTTTTCCAATAAACAAAAAAATGTAATCATCAAATGTTTTGATGAAAATTTTATTTCTTTGCGATCATTTGTAAAGTCTTATCATGGCGAAAAGTTTTGCATCGGGCTAAAGATTTACCATTCTACTTGTATCGACGATGCTGGATAACTTAAAGAACATTACAATTACATGATTTGTCCGACAAGACGTCTGTGGTTATTCACTTTTGTGTTTCGGCATATGAAGTCCGCAATTCTAATGATGCAAACAAGCGCGTGAGAGCGACACATCTGTTCTCACTTCAACAAGAACATTCTTTTTCTTCAATTTTTCGAAAAAAAATCCAAAATTTTTCAGAAGTGATTTTGGGTGCCTACCATTGTATATATTTTGATTGTACGATAAAAAATTAAAAGTTTATTTTCGAAAAAATTTTCATGCTTTGATACCACTTGCGAAATACTATTTGTGATACTGTGGTGGAAAGTATTATTGCATGAAAAATTGGCAACTTCGACTACGCTAACTCAATTAAAGACAAGGAAATGTTATCTTTAATCCGGTGAAACACATAAAAACATTTTTTTTAATTTTTCCGAAAATATCGTGTTGAGACAACTTGTGAAGCTTTACCATGACTAAAAATTGTAGTACCATTAAAACCTATTACCTTGCTCTTCTCGCAAAAATGGTGACTCATGTAACGGATTGACGTGTTTCGTCCGACAATCCGACGTCTCTGATTCGTCCTTTACTTCAGCGTATGATTTCCCACGTGAAGAAGATGCAAGCAGGTAAGTGAAACCTAACTATTTGTCCTCTCTTTGATAAGAAACATTTAATTTTATTTCAATATTAGGAAAAAAATCGCGTTATTTGTTCTTATAAGAACTAATGTCGTCCCTCGTTAGGAACACCACATTTTTTCGTTACTTCCATTGTCATGGAAACCGTCCATCGGTTAGGGTTTCCCACATGAGAGCAAATAAAATGGTTTGATTTAGCAATATAAATATTAGTGATACAAAATATAATAATACTTAACTTTTCATAATAATGTCTCTAGTATCAAATTATAATGCAATTATCTACCACTCATCATCGTTACCTACAATTTCCGTCGTCAACGGCCAGGTGAAAATTTCGACGGATCGGGACTCCAACCAGGGACCTTCTGCTCTGACCCCAGGTATACTATCCATTGCACCACCCTCCTCGACTCCCAAGTCGGTACGCAACATCCACCCGGCCCGTTCCGGTGAACCTGGGTTACACTCCCATTCAGGGGATAAGTGAACATAGGCGGCTCCAATGCTGGTAGCGCTTAAGGCTGGGTGGATGTTGCGTACGGGCGTGGGAGTCGAGGTGGGTGGTGCAGTGGACAGCGCTCCTACAGACAGTAGGAGGTCCCGCGTTCGAGTCCTGGTCGTCGTAAGTTTTACCTGACTGTTGACGATGCAAACACTCCTCCAGGAGTAGGTGCTCGGAAGGTGTGAGTTAAAATTGTCTACAATTTTTAACCAAATTATGTTAAAATTGTCTACAATTATTAACCAAAAATTATGTGCAAAGTGTTCTTGCAGAGTTAATGTTTTATTATTGAAGGTAATGTGGGGGAGTCCTGTCGAACGGGATCTGTAGTATGATTTGGGGGAACTGATAACGAGGTCGGAAACTTATGTTCCTAAAGTCTTTTGGATTTGTAAACGAGAATTCTTGGTGTGCATCGGCGTAGTATTACTCGGTACCAAGAGTGATAGTTTGTTTAAGTTCTTTGTAGTCCACCCAACTTTTTATTGTGTAACTATTGTAAAAATCATCAAGAAAGACTATTGAACTCCAAAAAAAATCGTGAGTGCACTACATGCGCTGAGCCAGTGATTGTAAATTCTGGTAATTCAATATAAATTTATTGATAAGTTAGGTTGCTCCTCTGTCAACAGAACTGCCAAAACGTAATAATAAATGAATGTATTTTTGTATGATTTTTGAACTTAGCTGCGTTTTCTTTTCCGAAGGAGGGATTTAGTTTTGCACTGCCCTATAGGAGTGAGTGCGGAGTTTCTGGAACCCTTAAGATTAAATTTTCAGTTCTCTCGATCAGTCTCTCTCTAAATTTGTAATTTTAATAAAGGATGTTTCAATATAGAAAAGTTTAATAATAATTCAGAATAGTATGTCAATATACCACTGCAATAATTATGTTAGTACTTATACTGTGTTATTAACTTCAATGATTATGACAATGAGTGTCAAATGAAGTTCAATGATAAAAATAAATTTTATTCCCAATTTTTGGAAGTACCATTTATAATTTTGATACATCGGGAAGAAATATAAAAAAAGATACACAAAAATATTTTAAAAAATCATAAAAATATTACAGCAAACAAGGTATTGACAGTCTGTTTCCTTTTGATGAATTTATGTGTGGATATCAAACATGTTTGCCATCGATCCTACCAAGATATTTCAAAAGAGTACTCAGCTTCAGAAATCTGAATTTTATCAAAGTGTGAGTGAGATTGTCCACGAAATATGTTGGTGAAAATGTCGTGCTCGGTTACACAACTCGTCAAAAGGTCAAAATAATTGCCCCATAAGAGCTTGGCACTAACTTTGACTTCAATCATTCACTGAGCGCAAGGAAACTTTAAGGTTTGAGATTAACAGACAACCCAACGAACGTCTGCGATTCTTTTTTGTCTTCAAGGTTTCTAGAAGTATTCGGATGGACGAAAGTTCCTCCAATGATCTTGAAGTCTTACAGATTGGATGAGGCAAAAGAAGATTGCCGCCGTTTGTTGAGTGGTATGATATGTTGGTAGAAGTTCGGCATGCACACACATGATTCATGGCGTTGCCAGAAGGAGATGGCTTCCCGGTGGAATGGTAGCTTCATTTTTGACATTTCCCAACTGCGCACATGATCCCGCTGTTCTTGCTGCTCCGAAGCTGGGATACAAATAGTTTTAAATTTTCATCTACTATCATTATAATGTTTTATTATAAATGACCTTTCCAGAAGACAAAGTGTTAATTTTTAGTCACAACGTTTCGAGCATTATTTGGGTCACGCGAATGACTAACAGGTGAATGAGTATGAATAACCAAGTAGTGGTTAAAAATTAAAATGTTTTCTTAAAAGGTCATAGTTATATATAATATAACAACACAGTTTAAAATTAGTTTAAGATTTAGAGCGTGAAAATCGTTTATTCTTTAAAAGATGGAAATAAATATGACTTTTTTGTGAACCTTTCTATTTTTTAAAAACCTATTAGAACATTTTTGCGGATAAATATTATTTCTCTTACGGTGCCGCGTACCACATTACTATTGCGGCTACCTATTGTGAGAGCATATTCGGAGATCTCAGGGAGCCGGGGGTGACGTAGCAGATGGAAGATGCTGAGGAATCGGAAGGTATCATTCCGGTATTTGTTGAGATGTAATCCAAAAATGAATTACATTAGAACGAGACCTGTTGACCGGCTTCTGAATGGGGGAGCTTGAGGTTCCTCATGCGTCTCCACCAATCAGTGATGGCCGGTTGTATCCGCTCCGCGTTATTACATGTCAGTGGCGAGTAGCAGTGAGTGAGTGAGTGAGTGAGTGAGTGAGTCAGACCGTCAAATGGCTACACCGCACCATCACCCGGCCCTCACTACTCTACCCATCTGCCCTATGCCGCATTTAATTCTACTATAGTTTATTGAAAGCAATTTTTCTCTCTAAAGTGGCTACGTACATGTACAGCAGGATGGCCGAAAGGTTGGTATTTCTGTCTACTAAGACGCGTTCCTGAGAAAAAAGTATATATTAGAGAGGTTTTGCATAACGTACTCGCTTCCTAACGTATACGTTAGGTTGACGACGCTAACCGCGTAACGTACATGGTGAAATCGATGCATTTTGCATCGTGTACCTTCAAATAAAATCATAATAAATATTGTAAACCCAAGGAAACTAATTCTATGCAAGCGTACACAATTAAACTGTACTGTGATTACACCAACACGTGCTCATGCGGCGCACAGAACTAACAAATCTCTTGCATATCCTCTCACATAACAACAACCTCAAATCTAGACGAATCCGCCATGTCTTCGCTCACTAGTGTACCACTAACATTATACGCAAACAGAGGCGTTGTAACGTAGGAGAGTTAGTGTACCACTTAGAAGTAACTTGCATGTGGATAGCGTATACGATAGCTCGCTTTGCAAAAACAGTCTATTGACTGCAGTCGTGGAAGCCTACGTTTACATACTGAGAGGCTTTCCGTAAAGGCATAGATTGGTAGGCCAAGCTTGGCAGTAGATGGGCTTCAGAGGACTAGGAGCATGACGTGGCGGAGGCTTTCGGTGCTGCAGGAAGACCTTCACCCCTTCCGGAACGCTCGGCCACGCGCTCGGGGAGGATGGACAAGCGACGAGGGCTGCGTCGAGCGCCTACACACACATCAACCTCTTTGAGCACGATCGCCATTGAAGTAAAGTAGAACAGAGGTTACTAGCGATTTGCTCTTTGACGAACGCTACGGGCAGTCGCGGGCAACTGCGTTCAACTGCGGTCAACATGTATGGAAATGGGAGGTAGAGACTTGAGTGACATCAATCCACCCTCCACTTGGATATAAAGCAGGAGTTAAAACTTACGAACAGAGCTAGTAATTGAGTGGAGCAAATGAGTCAAACAGGTTTAATAAACTCTGATTATCGACATAATGAAAAAAAGAAAAGAAAAGAGAGTGATTATATTATGTACTTACGATTCTGAATGTCATTTGGACACTACTTCTCACTTAAGCATTCAGATTTTGCATGGAAATTTAAGAAAACTACTCGTTTACTAGTCACTCTTAGTCGAGAATCGGGATGTCTTTAATTACCAGTTTTAAATTATCAGTTTAACATCTGGGAAACGTTTTTGAAAAATATTTTCTCTCGTGATTTTAGTAATAATAATTGACTATAAAAAGTAAATAAAAAGGAAACAAATACTTATTAACAAAATAAAGAGTTTCATAGAAATTAACAAAACTATTCACATTTTCTTTTAAGTTACAATGTTTTGGATTAACAAATCACAATTTCTCCAATTATTGTTAAATATTAAATTCAATATTTTCAATTATTTTACTACGAATTACAATGTCTTCGATAAATACCACTGTGAACTTGCTCAAGATGGGTCTTTTAATGGAGCTATATTTGAACAGCTAATTCAATTTCAATGACAAGATGTTACAAAGATATATCATTTATTAAATTCGAACGAATAACAAAGAGAAACAGCATCACGATTTATAAAATACGCAGACAAATAATTTGTAAAATAGTTTGCAAAACGTATTTCGTAAAATATGACGGTCGGCCAAAAATGTAGAGAAAATTTGGGATTAAGTAAAAAGCAACTTAAAATATAATTACAAAAATTGTATTTATAATGTTACAGGTCCTTAACATATGTATCAAAGTAGTCGCCATAGCCATAGCATTGTAACGAGGAACAGGATTTTCAATACCACTGTTGTACTCATTTGACCTCAATGTTTAATCCAAGAGTAATTCATGCCAAGAGGAACATATTTAAGATAGAAGAACAGCGGGAACTTCAACGTTTGAAGTGGGTAAAGTTTGGATATCCCTCTTACAGGCTTAATCGGGCACCAAGTGATCACTACCTGTTCCCAAAATTAAAGGAATTTTTGTGCGGGAAACAATTTGCAAATGATGAGGAACTTGATGAAGTAATTGAGTCCTGGCTCAAGTGATTGGTAGAAGAAGAGTACAAAGTGGTATAGAGAAACCAATTTTGTTGTTACAAAAAGTGCCTCGAATGCTATGGTGACTACATTGAAAAATAGGTTGATACTATTACATCGTAAATAAAGATATCTTTAGTTGTTTATTACTTATACCCAAAACATTCTTTACTTTCTAGACAATATCTCCACGTAACACCCTCCTAGAGCTTTCATAAGAACTCAAGAATTTCCGTCCAGAATGACGGGCTTAAGAAATTAAAATATCATACTGTCTCGTCTAAAAGATCACCAACCGGTGGTCCGTGGTCAGCTGAATTTTATAGAGAAATTTTGGTGGTCCGCCGAAAAATCTAGAGATAACTTACAATTTTTATCTTCAGACAATGAAATTACTTTGGTTTGGCGAATAAAAACATTTCTGTAATATAATTGACTTCCAAACGGGTGTTAAACAAGCGCCTCATCTCGGACAACGTAAGTAACTTAAGATTATGTTGCTTCAAATGAATCCATGATTAAGAACTATTATAGTTTTGTTTTCATAAATATGGTTGTTGGGGGTAGTTAATTTATTATTGTAAAGTGTCTGATTAATATTAATACTTAAAAAGTAGCAAGCTGTGTTCGAATATGAATCCCCTACAAAATAAATAATAGATAAGAGAATTTAAAACTACATACACTACACTACAAGAAATTATGTACACGTATATTCAATGTCAAAGGCATTGGTCATTTAATGTGCACAGTCTGAGAATGAGAAACGTACGTAACAATGTACATGAAATAATATACATGGTCATTCTGTCATAGGTCTCTTGGTGAAGTTTGAAACAGTTAAATGAGTCTAGAACAATTACCGATGTGACATAAATCAGTTTAGATTACTCACACATCAATGTAGATTTCTCACATGCAGTACATACATAAAGTCCGTGGAAATCTGAGAATGTAACTGAAAAAAATGTCTTGACTCGAATAATAAGTCGACGAATAAATATTTCTGACGTCGAGTTGACTTGAGCACTGATTCTAAACGTTGTTAGTGAACGTGGACATTGAGAACCCATTCTAGAACGCAATGTCACTCTCGTGAGGAAGAGCGGTAAAACTAATGTCACTCGTAGTGAAGCGAGAAGTGGAATATTGTCACTGGTAGTGAAGCTCATAGTGACTGAACTCAGCACTGAGTAAAGTGCTTGCGCGTACATGAGCAGTGTTACTTGTATAGTAGACTAGCACGTGATGTCACTCGTAGCGAAGCGCGGTCGGGTGATGTGACCCGTAGCGAGGTTTGCACTAGACTGATGTGACTCGTAGCGAAGCTCACACCAGAATGAAGATCTTGTTTCTAAATCAACAAGTCTCGTTGCTATGCTTTAACAGTGGCCTAGGTCTTCTTGATTTAGTATGTTGGTGGGAGTTGGCTTTCGTGACTTTTCTGGAGTAATCTGGAATGTCACTATGTAGCGTGTCGCTACATGTTCATTTTATATTTTGAAAACTAAAAATTTTGAGACCATTATTTGACAAACGTATTTGTCTTTGAAACAAATCACTTAGTAGTCCGTGGAATTTAAAATGATGAATTTAGCGCTCCGTGTGTCCCTAAAGGCCATGAAACTAGAGAAGACTGTTTATATACTCGACCTTTAATACGAAACTCATTTACTCCGAAATGAGACACTGATATAAGACACTAATTTACACCGAGAGTAAAGAAACTATGCAATCAAATTTTTACTCCGATATTAAGCTTAAATTAATTTAATTTTATATTACATTTTAATTCTTTATGTTACTCCGTATGACATATGGTACAAAATTAACCGAAAATTAATTTAATTCTAAGAAATGGGTACTGCTGACTATACACAGTTATATATTTGCATACCAGACTGATTAAACAACCAAAAATTCACCTTAATGTATTTAAAAATAGACTAATAAAACTCAAAAACAAGGAAGTTTGAGTAGTTCAAGTCAGCGAAGCTTTTGTGTATGGGACGAATTTTCACTTGTACTAAAGGTAGATGGCTATAAATACGTATCACTGAGATGTATCACATTGATTCGTGAATAATATTAAAAAGATGAATCGATTTGCAACGGATAGAACAGCAAGTTATAAACATTTCCCAAATTCTTTAATAAATATATTCAAGTTCTCGAAATAACTGCTGCACGTATCATCCAAACGACGAATTTTATCTCGAATCGACTGCATTAAAATTATAAAAAAATCAAACAAATTGTGATTTGTGAGAGAATAATTGAGAAACTTATTTGTTAATCAGAAATATTAAAACAGAAGATATATGTGGAAACTTGGAGTAGGGGTTATGTTATGACGAAGATTACAATTGTAGTTTGCAATTGAAACTTCAAAACTTCCATTTTGTTCCAAATGGTGATGAGGACGAGGAGGATGCGGGACCCTATTACCCGATTCAGGAGATAAAGTCACTTTGCACGGAATGAGAATCTTCTCGGGGATGTCTAAGAAGACCGCTGCTCATTCCAACGTAGAAAATGTCAAATAACCACGAACCAAACGATGGAATACTTTTTTGGGCTGAGAATCAACAGAAGAGTCAACTGATTTCTTGCATCAATTGTTGTGGAAGAAGATTTGTTTCGTATGTACGTACGTGTGTGTGAAACATGTATTGATGCTAAAGATACGTTAGGTTATGTCTGAGAAGCTGTTTAATAATTAATGGAAAGGGAATTTGTTTCGAAATGAGATTCAATGCCTAGTCGATAGTAGTCTGTATTATTGTGAAACCGCACATCTGATACCTGTGCAAGTCCCAAAATGTGAGAGTCGTTGCCACTTCACAGCACCATTTGAGTCTTGCAGTAATTAGCTAATATTGTATTGGTTATATTGTTATTACTCATATTGTTTTTGGTTTGTTCCGTTTGTAATACTTTGTTGTACTGATGTTTTGCGACTAATACGAGCTACATCCGTGTTTGTGAAACACAATAAGCAAAAGACTACTCAAACAAACATGTGATAAAGTTCACATGAGGTAAATATTTCGAATATCTGAGAGACTAATACCGAAAATGAAAAAAATCCGTGTTTGTTAATAAAACAATGTGTTACGTGAAAACCCATCACCCATATTGCGTCAGCGTATGTGGTCATATACCATGGAATCATGCTTTGATACATGTTTCATGAAAACTCTGTGTCGATGCATGAACCCAGCGAATGTAGTCTACATAACCTCTCGGCAGGCGTGCTGATGGAACTCATACGAGAGGGCGCCAAACAGCACTGAGTGTTGCGTCCAAAAATTCAATCTTGTCACCCGTGAAGCAGCGAGTTCTCGAAGTACGTGAACAAAACGGATGTTTATGTTTGTTTACTTTATTCTTATATAATAAATAAAATGTGGCAAATTATTAATGTTGTAATAAAAAATTATTTATTTACATAAAATTAAGAATATGCTGTAAGATATCTTGTACTCAGAACTTTTGTTCCCTTTTTTTCTTTTGTGGGACTTTACGGCTCGTCGACATCAAAGGTCATTGGAACCCTCCCTCCTGAATTACAACATACCAAAACATATCTCAAAACATACATCAAAACATTGAGGACAAAAAATGAGAGGGGGACAAAAATGAGGAAAATGAAAGATACCCTAACCTTAATAGCGTCGAGATCTAAAAGAACAAGAGGTGACCAAGGGAGGTCAGGAAAGAGAAAGGAAGGAGTCTAGCACAAGTAAGTGGAAGTAATGCCAGACTCAGCTCGGGGCCCCGTGTTCGCCAAACACGTATTTACTAGATGTAAGTCCCTTGGGGGGCCTTTGTTCCTAACTTGTACTAATGTAATTTTTAATGTAATGATGTTTTGTGATGCCACATATTATTATGTGTTTAAATAAATAAATAAGCAAAGTACTCGAGTGATAAATGTAAGAGAAAATCATCTTAAAACTTTTTATCACTGATAACACAAGTTGGGCTCCAATGACCTTGTTGTTGACGAGCCCTTAAAGCCCCACAAAAAAAAAGATAACACAAGTATTTTACAAAAAGAAACTTTTAGAATTATGTTACGGCGATGATTTCTCCTCCCACCTGCTTTGTGAGGGCGGCCTTCTGACCGGGAGCGAGGTGACGAGAGAGCGCGCCGGCTCCGAAGTCTGCAACGCGCGTGGACGCGTGGCCCGGAACACCACTCGGCCCGCCGCCGAAGCCGCCGACACCACTCGCGGCACTACCAGAGCAGCAATCGCAAGTCGCTGAGCTTTGACCGATTGAGGCGCGCGCGGGACAGGAGTTCGCCGACGAGTGACTGTTGCAGGCCATAGACGCTCCTGCAAACACACGAGCATCCCTAAATATATAAGCTATATGTAACACCCTCATTAATGCATCGGAAATATGGGATACTTCTACTAGTCGTAGAAAAATGAAATCTAGATANGATACTTCTACTAGTCGTAGAAAAATGAAATCTAGATAATTGCAATAAATGACAAAATTCAAACAAAACAAAACAAAAAAATTTTGAAGGACATTATGGGGCAATGAAGTATACGCCATAAGATAACATGGACCACGCGGGCTTGAGCCGTGCGCTCCAGACGAATGCTACGTTTCTTGCGTTAGACGTTCTGTAATTCGACATATTGGACGGAGAATAATCGTGTCTGATGGAAAGGTATTGTAATATGAAATTGAGCTATATAAATGGTTAGGGCGTCAAACGTGACGTCAACTGTATGAACAGATAATACACTTTCAAAAATTAATACATTGGACCATTGGAGTACATTGTTCAATGCGCGAATATATGAGGGAATAATCAATTGATTACAGTACACATTTGTTAAATAACTTCTTTTGAAAATATTAAATCCACTACTATCTTAGGGTCCTTGTTCTGAATTGAAGGGATGATCTCACGCTTACTTCCGGAGAGTAAATTAGTTTATTGTCCCCTACGTAAACATGCTCATTTTCTTTGAAAGAAAATTTATTATTACATACTTTGAGTAAAGGAAATTATTCTTCCTTACCTGCCATGGTTCCCTTGGTTTCAGCTCGTTGCGAGTGGCATGCGCTTGCGTCGCTGGTCTCGAGAGGCTACGTGCGCTGGAGATCCGGGATATATCTCCCGGGAAGTAGTATTTGTCTCCCGAACAGTATTCAGTGCCGTTGTTTATAGACAATCTCTCGAAGTACGAATGAAATGGAGTCTCGGGTTTATAAGACTCCTGTGCCGGAGAATGTGAGGGCGATAGGCGGTTCTGAGTTGTGTAAGGATTGGTGGGATCGCCAAACGCGTTTCTGTCGGGGGCAGCAGGAACCACGGGTCGAAAAGTGGAGAAATTATCAGTGGTTGGTTGGTTGGAGGAGGTGTGAATCGCTAATGATTTGGAACTGAAGGTTTGTAGGGGGCTGGAGTTCGTACGATGGGTTGTGTCCTCACGGATAATAGGTGTTACGCGCTCGCTGGCAGGTGCTACCGCGCTGGTATAAGGGGATGATTGTACGTGCACGAGGTTGTTGCCTTGGAAGTAATCGGTGGGGAAGTACTCAGGATCGGGTGAAGGTATGATGTAAGGAGAGTTGCAAACGTTGGTTATTCTCTCGGCGTGTGTGTTTAAGTCAGGAGCAAAATTCGCCAGAGGCGTAATCTTTATGTCCTGTAACAATAGAAAAAGAGATTCCTTCATTAATCATGTAATAATAAACAACACTGAGTAAAATTACTTGGTAAACCTAACCAATAATTGGTGAAAAGTTGGAATGAAGTTGCTATTTGACAAACATTTATTATTTCTCTTCCCTACAAACTAATACCAGCTTTAAGAGCGAAACGGGTGTCCATTAATTTCATCTGATTGGTTACATGTTGTTTTTCTGGTTATATGTCTACGTGAAGCATCAAAGTTTATATACAGATATATTTTGTTTTATGTAGTACTAACATAGTTTGTTGTATGTTTATATTGTTATACTGAAAATTTGGGCATTTTTAATGTAAAAATATTAAGTTCGTCTATTTTGTTATGAATGTTTATGAATTATTGTACTTTTTGTAGAGAAAAAAAACGAGAAAATAAACTGAAATTAACTATAAATCATTTCTAGGTTAATATAATTTCCTTGCTTTAGTGTATTGCAATCAATATGAAGTAAGTAACAGATTCAATCTTACACGTACTCTCTGAAAAAAATTTAATTTCACCATAAAAACTTTCTTTCTCATATTGTATTCATCATGTACACTATACGAACATTTTAGTTCCCTACTGGACGGAAAAAATCACACAAATCACACAACTATCGTAATTTATAATATCAAAAGACGTGTTGACGATTTCCTATCGCTTACATTTTCCTTTCCAGGATAACAGCATTTTAAAACTACATCAAGGAAAGACGCTACTTGACTCATTTACTTGTAAAGGAGGTACTTGTCTTCTTGGGTCGTAACAAATGACAGCTCAGATGCGTAGAGAAATGCAAATAATATAATGTTCCATTGTGGATAATCATATTCTCAAAATCATGTTTCTTTCTTTTGAGAAAATTTAAATTAAGAAACAAACATGATTGGAATCGCGCTGTGTTTATTAGTTTATTGAATATTAGTCGCAGTAAATTACTTTATTGTCCTCAACATGCTCATAGTCAGTTTGTAACATCTCTCATGACAATAAATTATTAATTCATTCATAAATTTTTTGTCAGTCTAACTGGCTTGATGTTAGTGCAGAGCTTGTATTCAATGAAGCCAACGCTTTTACTTCGCCATCATTATAAGGGTAATGGTATTTGTAGTCGCGTTATGTTGGCAGGACATTCGGATTTCTGAAAACTTAAATCCATCACCAATTTCGGACACCAGTTCAATTCACTTGCTCTTGTGGCGCTATTCTGTTCGTTCCGCAAGAAGCGTGTGGATCAAATATTACTTTGTCTTAGTTTGTTGCGTTATTAACTTGTATATCTTTACAACAAATAGTCGCGTTTGTGGCTCCTACTAATATGTATTTGGATGTATCTTGAATTCGTTGGCTATTTGTGTTAGGCAGCCATTTTGCATAATTTTCGGCAAAGTTATATGGTTTGGGGTATGCGCTATTCATAACTGTTCTGATGTCCTGTTTACATTGTTAGAGCTAAATATGAAACCGAGTGAAACTTGCCCATATCTTGCAGATGGATAGCAATGATAGTTGCATTAATTTTCCACTTACTGCAAGGATTGACCTAGTTTATATCATTATAAATTTCTTCCCGATGAACGATTTGTTCGTGTTCCAACAGTTAGCTCAGCGATTTCGTGTCTGTGTTTCGAGTTCCCTTCCTCTTTCCATGGAACTATTATTCATCAATTTTTGCCTACACGGCTGACGAATTTCCCGGTTACCTTGAGTGTGTTCTTAATTAAATCAGGGTATTTTTTTATTTTACAGTTATTTGCAACATAAAGTACTATATATTCCTTAATGCAAGAAAAAGGGGTGAATGATGCAAGACTGGGAATTAATGTGATTAAAGAGATGGATAGAGGTAGAAGTAACTATTTTGTTCTAAGTTTGTACACGAGGATGAAAAAGTGTTCGTAGTAGCTTCATCTTGTGAAGACCGGTTAGGATGGAGAGTGAACAATTTAGATCGATGTTGGGTAAAGAGAAATTTAAAAATTCACGACTGTGATAACTCACAATAATTCAAACTTTCGAAATTAAACATTCTTATATTCTCCAAAAATGCATGAGGACAAAACACATATAATTATGGCGCTAAGGCATTGAAATTTCGAAAGGGCAAGTTGGAGGAAATTTTTCGTACATCAGACACATAAGCGAGAAATAAGTATAAACGTACATTCTTCAAATCGAAAGACGTTTCGTTGAAAAAGTTTTCGAATAAATGCTGTACATTTGACACTGTGAGATTACTCGGTGTTATGAACCGAAGTACAATTTTGATAATTATGTTACATTCAAAGAGGAATAAAAGGTCACAATCCATTGAAATAAATATCATTCATCGCACATTTAGCGGAAAAATGAAGCTACCGAAGAAATCATTTTTATACGAGGAGTTAAAAATGAAATTACAATACTTTAAACCAACATCAAAGTTTGGTTATGTATCAAACTTCTTAGGTACCAGTGAATCTTTACCTTTGCTCTATCGATATAGTTACGTACTTTGGCGTAAAACCCCATAAAAGCACGACATACTTTACTAGATATGAGTGTCGTGTTAAATTAATAATTTACCTAGATTTTTTGTCAAAACTAATACTACATGACAACATGAAATATTTAGTAAGAATAACAAAATCAAGACATAAATAGCATGCTACTTAATACTATAGGAAAATACAAATAAAAATTGTAGAGACAAAATATAATTTAATAGATAATTATGATAATACAGAATTAACATTATGTTGAACATTGCACATATAACTTTAAAATAACTGAATGATTATGCCATGTGAAACTGAACATTGTTGTATTGATAAAATATCTAATATGTTTCCGGCTTCAGAAAGAGTTATTGTTCAAGTCTCTGTGGCGCTAAGAGTAAGGAAAATTTTCTACATAGTTTAGATATTGGGTATAAGGAAAATAAAATCAGCATATTATCTCTCAGAAAACTAGATTAGACCTACTTTTGGATTTCTCTTTGTATGAAAAAGCAGGAAAAGTTAAGCTAATTAATACGATGTGGTTCATCTTGAAAAATAGTTACATGCTATCTGCATGCAAGATTATTTATTATAAATTTCTATAAAGTTTTTAACAAACTAATATATCAAAAATAAAAATATAATCGTCACTTTATCCTTACTTTGAAGATGTCGTTGGGCATTGACATTAATTTTAATTACAAATACCTTCGTAATTATTAATGAAGCGCAATTAAAAAGTTCTTTTTAAGTAAATTAACACACAGAACGAAAAAAGATTTTATGTTTGTTTGTCAAAACCAGCCTGAAACATCCCTAAAACAACATTTGAAACTTTCGTGAGTGCAAAATATGTAAAAGAAAAAACAAATTTTTATAATATAAAATATAATATATTATAATAAAATAAAAAATAAAAAGGTTTATCATTTAAGGACTTTCTCAAATATCAAAGTTATGTTTTATAGACTTGAAATTATCATAAATGAACTTCAAATATGCCAATGAAAATAACACGAGTTCATTATCTTTTGTAAATCAAAGCATTTTAACTATTTATAAATCGTGATACATTTCCAAAAAGGAATTTTTTCAAGGTTTAGAACACAGGCTTGCAAATGGGAAAGTTTCTGAGTGACAAAACAAGTTTTTCGAGTCAATTGTTTTCCTTGCTGCCAGTGCTGTGGTAATCGGTCGTACTTTCCATTGATGGTATAATTTCTATGACAGTGAAGAGATTGCCTAGGCGTATTATAAATTTAGTGCTCATATTAATTTAGTGCTCATATTAATTTAGTTTTATGTGTACTCAACTTTGGCACGGTTGTGTACATAAATTCTGTAGCCCCATCCTGGCCCGGGTTTTTCTCCGTTTTTCTCCGTTTTTCCTTCGGGTAGAGGCGGATTTATTATACAAGTTCTCTAGGCTTTGTCTAGGGGCATGTTTATTGTAACAATAAATCGTGAATTTAGTGGGTTTTTTCAAGTCTTATGATTTTTGCGTAAAATTACAAACATATTGACATTCTATTAGTATTATAACTCGCAGCTAACTTTTTATCTTATCTAGGACCTTATTCTGAATTTTTTTGTATCCGCCTCTGCCTTAGAGCCCTTGATCGGAATTGATGGGATAGTCCCTTGTTTGCTTCAGGAGAGTAAATTAGTTTATTGTCCTCCACGTGGTCATACGCAGTTTGTACTTCTGTTTTGACAATAAATTTATTATTATTATTATTATTATTATTATTATTATTATTATACATCGTCGCTCGGGTAATATGTATTGTACAATAACATTCGGGGAAATCCTTATTCTAATTATGATTATCAGGTGCAACACATACTTTTTTGGCCGTTGAGAGGTTGTTTTGGAAATAATGTGGCATTTCAAAAATTCCCCTTGTTTTAATTACTTTGCACTTACAATGATTTCAACAGAACACATTACATTTTGATATTAAAAAATCACCATTAGATTCAACATCAAATAGGAAATGAATGACGACTTTCATTGATTTTTATAATAAGTTATGAAAGGGATTTTTTGTGACTCGTGTATCTTTTTGGCACTTAGAGCGTTTTCCATCAACATACCTTAATTTTCTTTCAGGAATAATTTCGATGATGCGGGAAGCTCTTCCAAAATAGGACAAATCTTTCTCAAGTCAAAATAGAAGAAATGATCAAATACTAAATACTCTGTCTGTTTAGACTGGTTATGATAGAGTTATGAATGATAATTTTTCGAGCAATTAAGACCTACCTATATGAGATGAAGCTCCTATTCCACACCACCAGGAATTCTTCGTGGTACGCAGAGGTAATCTCCGGTTTATCTGTGAAGAAATATTTCTATCAGCGTCCCAAAATAATTCACTATTAAATTACAAATGGAGACGAAAATATTTAATGATAATTTTTTTTTTTTATATCTTCGTGAGTTTAATAATGTCACAGATTTCCCTGAACTTCATCTCATTTATAGGAATAGGATAGATATGTTGCCAAAATTTATAAACTACATTAAAATTGGAAGTTAAATATATGATTTTTATAGAGGATTTACGACTCGCCAACGTCTAGGTCATTAGAGTCCTTGGATAATTATATGTTTGGATAATTTTTGAAACATTTTTATTCGGAGAACCATGTCTCACTTTTGGAGAATGGTTAATTTAAATAAGTTTTCAATAGGAAACTTAATATTTTCTGATAAATTATTTAATTTCATTCACACATGAACAAATAGTAATATTCTATTTATTCGTCGTTATAAAAAAAGTCGAAAGGAGAATTATAAAGCTAAATGAGGGACTTCAGGGTTCAAAGTTGTACTCAAAGCGAGGTAGGAAATTAAAATGCGAACTTTTGTTGAAAATAAAATAAATGAAATTTGTTTCACGGATTTCATATTGAAATCTAAACGCATGTTTTCTCCTTTCTTCATCGCGTGGTAGTTTTTATCATTTGAGGTTGAAATAATAAAACCTAGGATTGATATTCTTGCATTTAGGCCAACAAATAAAAATTATGTCATTTCGCCAAAATTACGACTATTTATTTTAGTCCTCATCAGGGCTCAATGATATATATTAGTTTACCTAGCCCCATATATATATATAT
>NNCF01127836.1:70752-149308 GCA_002313205.1 Laupala kohalensis | reverse complement strand
TGGTGACCTCATACATTTTAGACAAAATGGTGATCCTAACATACAGTATCATTTTTAATGCGCCATCTTGTGTAAAATGTATGAGGTCACCATGAAGATGATAAGTAAACGTGTTGCTGGGTAAACTATTATATATATTTTTCCTCTTCATTGAGCCCTGATGATGACTAAAATAAATAGTCGAATGTTTGACGAAATGACATAATTTTGTTATTTATTTGTTGGCCTAAATGCAATAATAACAATCCCAAGTAATTATTATGACTGATAACAATTCAAGTATGAATAATTAAATCAAATATGCGATGCATTTGTATGAAAAATTAACTCTGATTTCTTATATTATATTTTAGAATTAAGTTTATGTTCAAGAAATGAAAGATGAATTTTTTAGTGAGTTCACGATGAATGATGACTGAACTCTTAAGGAGTGTGAAGCCGCAATATACCAATTGCAAATAATTCCAAAATCACTGCTATAGTGATTGTATTGCTACATATTTGAAAGGTTTCAATTCATAACGAATTAGATGGATTAAATTTTGTTTATCTGTGAAAACAAATGCAAGCATTTTATCGTTATTTTCAATAAAGCGAACAAGCAACATGCAATGTTCAACACTAACAATAACTCATATAACACTTTCTTTTTGCTTTTGATGGAACCAATTCCACTAGATTTGTTTAGTTTGATTTTACCATCAATGTAAGATGGAATAAATTGTGCATCAGAATTTATCCATCGAACATTTTTCTACTCCAATGATTTATAAAGAGTTATTCTAATTTTTTCAAATTCCGAGGGATGACACTAAATGATCATATGAAAAACCCACTTAATGATTCGTTTCCAAGAGTTAGCAATAATTTAACGCATCTTAATTATCCATTTGCAGATAAAAATATTATTTTACTGGAGTTAAATTAATTTAGAGTTGTTTTTTTTAATATTTAGAAATACATAGAGAAAATGTGAATTCCTTCATCTGTAATTTATTGTATTTTCTTGATATTGTTTTAATCCGTTCCCATTACGTGTCTTGTGGAACATTCTAGGGCGTTCAAATATGACCGGGAATTTTTTTACTCACAACTCGTCGAATACAGCAAATATGTCTCCTAAGGTCCCCCCCCTTTCTGTGCGCAGAGTGGAGCGTGATCAATCATGTGTGCCTAGTGACGAGAGAACAGAATATAAAAGCAGTTATTGCATGTGAGCGTTGTCAAATAACTCAGTGACTCAAAGTAAAATGATGTTTCTCACTGGACAGAGTGCTTTGAATGAAAGACGTAAGAGACAATGAAGCATTGATCTCGAATATCCTATCAGACAAGCATTGTTGTGGCAGTTATCTTTGAGAGTAAAGACATCACTTTCAACAACTTTGCACGAATATTTCGTATTAGAATTGGTAGAGTAGAAAACAGAGTAAAGAAACATCTGCAATTTTGCTCGTTAGATTCTATATGCACGTCGCAACCCACTAAAAAACATATGCAAGCTGAGTGTTTTCTGCTTCCTGAGTCTCAGCATTTACTACGAGTGGCGCTATATTGGTTCTCCCAAGCCAAGAAAAAATATTTTTTTAAAGTGATGAAAGGTTTGACAGAAAAGTGATGACATAATCACCCGAGGAACGTTTCTTATAGATCTACAGCAGTGACTGTTAGAAGAGAAACAGTGAGTTACAAGTAAGTCCTTCTGATAGGTTTGAAGGAAAATTCTTAATGAATTAGAACTGGAAAGAACTTTCAAACAAAGCACAACCCCATTCAGTCAGAACAAAGCATCAGAAAATTTAATGGATCCTTCTGGCAAACCCGATGTAGTGTCTCAATTTGGTTCCGAGTGAGTTCTGACTTTTTGGATGACTTAATTGAACTCAGATGGTCTCTCATTCAGGAATAAAATCACCCTCATAGAAAGTGTTTGGGAATCGATTCGCAGTCAACCAAAAGAATTTTGTGCAAATATCACTCATATGGTTTCAGAGTGTTGAAAAAAATGAATGTTGTTAATATTGTTGATAAATGAACGTTGGATTTCTCAGTCATTCTTGATTGCCTCTTAGATTTATTACTTTATGATATTTGATTAGCACAATATCCATAGATTATTGTGCAGATACAATTAAAACTGAACGTTGATGCACATTGCATATAATTTTTCTGGTAACCTACATGTGGAGAAAATATGTAATAACGGCCAGATGAAGATGGACTCGCAGGGGTTTTGACTACTACACCACCCATTCACTTTCCACAATTGTACACCGTTTGGGATCTGGGGAAAATGGTGTACAGTTGTAGAAGGCGAAAGGACGGAGTGTTGGTCATCTCTTCTTCGATCAAAGCACGAGTCCCGGGTTCGATTCCCTGTTCGTCACTATTTTTATCTAACAGTAATTATCACATTGGTGCACATTGTTCTTTTTCAAGCAAGAGTTATCGTTAGAATAATCGTGAAATGGTTCCATATCGCACCTAAATTATTTGAGAATGTGTACGTTCTCATTCACCTATACGCCTTCAAATTGCTCTTGAAACTGCGAAAATATTTCCCCAAATCCATGCACATCTGCACCGCCTCGCAGCGCCTCTGAGCGGCTGAATTCACCGCCTCTACTCCAGGGGCTGCCGTTTGCGGTTTCGTCGACGCTCTTTGGTTGTTCTTCGTCATCTGCGCGAAGGACGAGCGCCAAGCGCCCAGTGTGCCCGACCAAGCGGGTTGTACTTGACTGGGCGTTTGTGGCGGCTGGAGATTGCGGCACTGGACGCACTTGGATAAGGAGATATTGAGCGGCGGACGACTCCTTTGAGGTGGTAGGGACAACGCCTTAGACGCGTTGTCTGACAGACGTTTGCCTCGAAACGTCGTGTAGAGATTTCCGCGCTGGGAAGGAAGGGATGCAAAGGAACGCGTCGAGTTCCAAACCGAGGGTCTCGTGTATGGATCTGGATTGTCCAAACGTCGCTCTGATCCGATAGGGATTCGAGAGTGTGCGGGAGAACTTACACTTGTGGGGCCGACGGCGGTCGAAGATTCCCACCTTTGCCAGGGTCGGAAGGAGGACTGGGGGACAGGGAAGCAGTCGTGATGCGACGGTGAAAAAGAGAGAGAGAGAGACTACAAGAAAGAGGAAAAAGCAGAATGGAAAAGTGAGAACAGAGGAAAGTGTTAAGGTTAAACGATTAAGAAATGAAAAGTATTATTGAAAATTAATAATATTTATGTGCAATTATGATGTGCAACTAAGTAGATAGAAGAGAAGAAACAAAAGTTAGGATATACTAGAGAGTAGAAGAAAAAATTGATGGAGAACATGTCTCCATAACAAGGAATAGAAGAGATAGGAGTAACTGTGAGAAGGATAGAATGAGAAGGTCATTGGAAGAATGGGGAAGAGAAGAAAAGGAGAAAAAGAGGGGGGAAAGAACAATGAAGAAGGAGAAACTAAAGTATAAACAGTTGAATAAAACACTATTGATTGCTGAAAAGAAGTGTTTACATGGGAGTTGACCGTGAAAATAGTATGGATCAAGGAACAGAGGTATGTTGTAGTTCAAATATAAACAGTCCTTCTGAAAGACATTTTCTTCATTGAATATTTGTTTACTGGCGGCAAATAATTTGTTCTTTCAGATTATTGCAAGAAGTGAATTATCTTATTTATTTGAATTTGTTTCGTGTCAATTGAAGGGTTAATGAAGTGTTAGACACCGAACAAAACAAATATTGACAGACAAAATTATGAGGGGAAAGTAACGTGTTAAGAGTCCTGAGAGCATAAGAAATCTTAATTGCATTCGTATTACAATATATAAAGTAACAAATAATTTCACGTAATAAAATATTAAATACTACAGTATTTCATAATTTTTTTAAATATGTTTGCAATACATGTCTATTTTAATTGTATCATCCTTTATATTCAGAAAGTGATATTTGAACAGAAGAAATTTTAGTTTTCATTTTTTATATAAGGGAGTTGAACTTTTCCAAACTTCTAACATCGTGTATTCTATCGCATTTAATCTTAATATTTCATCTTAAGGTAGTGAAAACAATAAATAAAAATAGCGTTGCAACTGAACCTATTGTTATCATTCGTGTAAAAGACAAGGAAATATTTGTTAATGGTTTGAGATTATTCTCAATATATGACAGCTGAACACTTGTTCTATTGGAACACGACATATCTGTAATTTGAGCTCTAGAATTCGATTGTTGTATTTTGGTTCATATTTAAATATAAAAGCTTTTAGTGCTGTATAATCAGCCCTATAAGAGACTCATTTTTAAAATGATTAATGGCAGTTAAATAAGTAATAATACTATTTCACTCACACCTGTACATAAACCAAGTTGAAACAAATACATAGGAACAGAGAAAGTCTTTAGTAATACTAAACCTCAAATATGTTTTGAAATAGGAAGTATATTTGTGCTAAATTGTATTGAGTTCTTTAGTTCTCGAACCAGAGGAATTCTCTCCCATAGTAGGAAAATTCATTTTTTATCAATGAACTGTAAACCAATGTTCGAAATATATTAAAAAATATTACAATAAATAAAATAATAAATAATTTTACATATAAAATACTAAATACTTCAATTTACATAAAATTTGACTCTGTAAATGAAAATAAATGTTTTCTTATAACTTATATGTTATAAAAGGTGAGCTTAAATATTTAAATTTCTTCATTATTTCCTGTTCACGGATATCATGAGGGGTTGAGGGAGGCGGTTTTGGAAAAAAGGCACAAGGAGGCCGTGACAAAGAAGCTACGCAACTTAAGGGCCTGCTGCCAGGTTGTTCCGGCCATCTTGTCTTCTGGCGAGCAACGTTTCTTCCCGTCCCGGCAGACCAAGAGCAGCGCTGCAGAAATACATTCTATCTGCAACATGCTTCCCTCCGTGTGTGTTTTGGGACGCTTTACAACCTCTGCCGAATTTTAAATCTGCCCGATTCCTTTCAATTTATACCTTGATCTGTAATGCGACGCCTTAGAATCTGGAGATATGTTCAGCTAGAATTGTGAACATCACCAAAAATGCAGAAGATGAAGAAGAGTTATAGGTAATGAAAAAGTTACGTCAATCATTGTCTAAGATGTCGGGGAAAGAGACAATATATCAATGAGAAATAAAATAGAAACAACAAATAATAGTATCCCTTAAATCTCTTCGATATTAAGCATTTTGCAGAAATACACACAGCTATATATGAGGATACTCGTGGAGTATTTGTTAATTACATAGTGTGTAAGATGAATCTGACATACTTCATTTATGTCAATAACTCGCACGACTTTCGTTCGAACGAACAAAATATTTTTACCTACAGGTATACTGGTGCAATCTATTTATTTTATTATGAAGTAATAATTAAACACGAAAACGTACGTAAAATACACCAAAATGTTTCTAGTAGGAGATTCGAATTTCTTTAAACCTCCTACTATTCCACTTATAAAACTTCTCTTTCAGAAAACATTCTTACAGTCAATTTCTAGGTGGAATCGAGACCTAGGCTAATTATATAACTCAAAAGGATAATTTTATCACTTAAAAACCTCCAACCTTCTCTTGTGTCTAAGGTGTTTTTGAATGATAGGTATTATACATATTTCTAAGTAGATGTATTATCATCAACACTCACAATTTGACATGGAAAAAAATACTGACGAAGAAAATGTTAAATTCAAACTTATTCTTTAAAGGCGTTAAGATATCCATAAGACTATTCGAGATTTGAGGAAGACTCAAATGTGATATTTTTGTGTTTCTTTTTTTGTCTTTTCTTCATTTTGTATCAAGCCTAAATCAGCTAAATTACTGAACAAGTCAGTTGGTGATAGCACTCTACCGGGATCCTTGCTGCTACTGGTCCCTGGATGCCGCAACCTCCAGGATTGTTGAACGGAGAAGAAGTGTGAGCAGAGGTTGGGGGAGCAAATACACTCAAACACTGTGCACTCCGATGCGGGTCTCCAGAAGCCCGTTGGTAACTGATAGCCTCTCGTCCGTCTGGGAGACGCACGAAACCGTTGGGGGAGAGTGGTCGCTCCCCTCCTGATAACGTCTGCAAATACGCAAAGAACTCACTTTCAAATTTGAAGACATTCATAGGTGCACTTATGTTCACGGTTTATTTATTTATTTTATGCCTTTTGGCGAAGTTCAGGCCATGAGGCCTGCCCTTCCAACTAACCGCTGGACTTGGGAAAGGGAATTGGGAAGGAGAGATGTTGCCGGGGAACTTACGGTACCGAACCGACATTTGTCTGGAGTAGATGAGAGAAACCCCAGCTGAAAACCTCACCTAATTCGGCTGAGCAGAGTTTGAACCTACGCTCTACCTCTCAGCGGGATAGTGGAAGCTATGACGCTACCACTAGACCGAGTGGCATTGGTTGAAATTATGACAGCTCCTTCAATACTGCGGAATTGATGTGCAGGGTTGATCGATCCCGCGCGGATCCCACAGGATCCCGCACTCTTAATGTATATTTATAGAATCATATTAAAACAACATGTTTTTGTTAAAAAGTTATCAACTTTTATTAGACATGTCATATATTCAACAATCAAAATTTGTTTAGTAACAAATAACAGTATGAAGTTAGATACTTCTTAGGAACAATTAATGTATTTTTTGTTAAAAATAATCAGTCTAATAATCAGGAAAGTTACCTGATAATCTGAAGTGCTTAGATAAGATATTTTGATTAATTTTTATATGCTTCCTTTGGTATAAAAAGTACTCTTGCTTTTTCTTATTCTAACCTTGCTTGTTCTTATTGTCTTGTACCTAACAGTATTATTAAATTGTTTAATATTATGCTTATTCAGTCTTATAATTACTAATAATCAAATCATAATTGTTAATCACTTTACTTAGGTGTTATGACTTTGACTAATCCATGGTGCAAACATTTGAAAATATGCTCTTAAGAAAGAAAATGGTGTTTATGATATCATCTCCCAGCCTGCTTCTTAGAGAACTACAAATATATCCTACTGCAGAAAAAGCTCTCTCGACTTCTACACAAGTCGGTTGGACCGTCAGGATATAATCATAGGCAAACGTCAGGAACGGTCCTCTGATTCCACCGGACTCAAAGCACGCCATTTCTTTTTTCAATTTTTTTTCATAAGCCACGCGGTATGGTCACTCAACGAAACGGTAACGTCGCGCTCGTTGAGCAGAATTTTTATTTACGCGGAAGATTTGGCGCCATTTTTCTTATATATTGTTGTATTTGTAAATGGGAAATTTAGCGTGCTATTCAAGCTTATCTGCATGGAGCGATAGGAGGTAGGAGTTGGGTGCTAGGTCATTGTTAGTAGATGTGCCGGGTAGCTGGGTTTACCAACAATTTGGCCCACGTGGAGAGGTTATAGAAGTAGTTAGTGATAGAGTTATTGATACTAGGAGGAACTGGATAGAGGAAGGAAGGATTGCTTTTCAGTAGTCACAGCTGTATGAACTGGGCATTCATATGAAAAGCTACAAATTTTCTGGGAATCGATCCCGGGATGAATCGGTGATGAGCGACAACAGTACCACCTGAGCCACGAGTTTGCGGGATCCGCGTTTGGAGGTGCAGGATCCTGCAGGTCAATAAGTGGAGCGGGATCCCGCGGGTTTGCCGGGATTGCAATCCCTAATAACAGTGCAAAAATCGGCTATCCTTACCAACGCTAATTGAGATAGAATGACCTTAAATTAATAATTCAGGACTAACGACCTTTAATGGACGAACAGAGTATATTTTGTGATCTAAAAGCTCGCAACGTTTTGACTTAATACTGAAGTCGTCTTCAGGTGGCGGTCGAAAGGTAGTAGCTATTAAATCACAAAATATACTCTGTTCGTCTATTAAAGGTCCTGAATTATTTTTCAAATTTGATTATATAATGGACGTTAATTGCAATTGCATAACCTTGTTGTTTCAACTAACGAGACTCCGAAATTTCCAGTACCTCCAATCTGCACCAAGTGGTTGGTATCGGTATAATTTTCACTCTTTCCTCTCGGATTAGAAGACACGTTAGAGATTTATCGACGTCGGATGGAATGCGTGCACCAATTTGAAACAGTTTTACAAGAATCCATTTGTTCAATTGTTGAGTGTGCGCGAACAATCAAATGCCTTGATTTTGATTTGGAGCCTAGTTATGATGAAAATAAATTTGTGTACAGCCTCCTTGTATCAATCAACTAAAAGATGTTACTGAAACCAAATATAGAACAATTTTTATGGAGATACTTATAACTGAATACGTTTAGAATGTGGTTAACGAAGACTTTTTAAATTGTCCACACCTTTCGTTGAATGACCTTAACTTTGCACTCACGTGCGAATCCGACAGAGCTTGTCCACTAGAGCTCTGGGTTCGTCTTTTGCTTAGGACTGGAAGCCTTGATGTAACAGCGTCCTGTGGCAATCCGTGGTAGCTCGCTCTCGAGCGACTACGTGCAACCACAGGGAGCAATGGTTCTAGAGACTGCTGAGAAGGAAGCGGCGATGAGGGAAGTGAAGGAGGTTGCGGATGTGGTGGGACCTGTTTCGAAATTTATACACAATGTGAGCAAAAATGAACTGTTAAATCAATCATTATGACATCTGTTTGCATATTTCGTCATATCTGACAATATGGAGTTTTTGCATAGCGTACCAGCGAGCTAGCGTATACGCTATTGTTGAGCTCATGTTCAGAAGTAAGAAGCATAGTTCGTTACGGTTCGCGTAGTACGTTAATGAGATAGTTCACGGCGGGTTCTGGGCTGGATTTGAGGTTATGTTAACATTTGAGAGGGAATTTGAGTGTTTTGTTAGTCTTGTGTATAAGCACGCGCGGTGTATTGAAAGTACATTTCACTCAAATACGCTTGTGTAGAAATTATTCGTTTGGGTTTACAATTTTCAGTATGATTTGAGTTAACGGTACGCTAAGCAAAATATCACGAAAACACTATTTCTCGAGAGGTGCGTCACGCGATAGCGACATTAATTTAAACTATTAGCTATGAAGCATGTACGATACAAAATCCCTCTTATGTGTTACTAAGAATACGCTGTACTTTCCATTTGGTTTACTTCAAAGAGATACACATTTAGTATATTACCGTTAGTCGGCGATATGAAATTGACGAACAAATTTATTGTTCAAAAAGCAGTTAAATACGGCGTATGATCACGTGACAAACAACAAACTAATTTACTCTCTGGAAGCAAGCAAGGTACCATCCCATGAATTCCGAACAAGGACCCCAAGTCCGAGACGCAACTTTGCGATTCTAGTCTATTAATGCATTTAAATCTTCTACTCTAGATTGAACAGGTTTCCTTCTCACGTAGTGTCAGACTCGTGTGGTCAACATGACATGGCATACGACCTGAAAGCAATTTATAATGCTATGCGACCTCAAATTGTAATTCTTATGGAAGAAAATAGAATTCGAAGTGACCTTGTTAAGTGTTAAATCTGTTATAAACTGTATTTATCGAATCTTATTCTTAATACAAAAAATACCTATCTATAAGCTCTCGTTTTTTATTCTTGTAGTAGTTGTAAGTGGGAAATGTAGCGTTCTATTGAAACTTATCGACAAGGAGTGATAGGAGGTAGGAGTTGGGTGGTAGTCTACTGTTAGTAGGTGGGCGGAGGAGTCAGATGAAGTGATTAGTTTGATACTAGGAGCAGTAAGAGGTGGATTTTTTCATTTTATTTATTTCTCCCCGTTCCGTGGTTATAAAATCAATATAGGGGGACATGCTCTTGTTCTCTATAGTGTTTCGTGGTAACACGGGTCCGGCACCTTAGTTCATAGAATTGAACTATTTTATCCAGACAGTGGTCGCACTACTAATTATATAAAGGTCATTCACATTTGTTAAGGTCGCTTAGACTTTAATTAGACTTCCACCCATGTGTCTACTTGTGACATCTTGAATCACAGTGTGATTCTAAGAGCACCCACTAGGTCAGTCACTATGTGTCGGAGACTGCCGACTCAGTCGGTCACCCTGCCCGCCTGAAACTTAGGCTAAGATTTTGGGTTACAGGTTTCCTACCAGTCTGCGCACTGGTCGACGGGAACACGTCTAGCTTTCGCATTCCTACTACTTATCACACAAGTAGTTGCGGAGCAGCAATCCTGCTCACCGATCGGAAGCCTAAACTTCCTTCCCGTACCACGGGTGGGGAACCCACTGCCCGACAGAGTCCAACCCTTTTAAAAGGGGCGTCAGAAAATCCTTATTCTGAGGGCTCAATGCCCCTTCCCTGTCTACTCGGTTTAAAGTGCTGAGTGGCACTCGAGAGCGCCAGAAGCGCAAAGACAATCTTATTCTCTACCACTTCGTATAATCCCCAGCATCCGATCCGTTACTCTATTTAAAGAGATTGGGTACGATGTGGTGGGGCATGTCCGTTCGTCCAGTGGTCCACCGAACGGATGCTAACTTAATCAGGGTTGGCTCAATTAAGTGCTTTCCCTTCAGACACTTAGCCATGTTCGAGGGCGGACCCTCTCCCCGTGTGTCGGAATCCAGAAGCCTCACTGGATCCCAAACTGTGACGGGTAGCAGTTCGAGACGCAACTAGTTTGTCTCTTCCATCTGTCCGAAACTTCCATTCCATTTACCCAGATGGGAAGATGTCTGGGATCTGGACAGGGTACGAGTTCCAGTAGTGGTACACTCAAGATGGTTAAACACAGTGCACCCCCCTTTCACGTAGGGTTAGTCGAGGCCCCCTCGACACGGGGATCTCTACTCGTTGTTAGCCAAGTTCACCTAGCAGCCTTGGTAACGAGTAACGGCCGACATCCCTTCTGGGAACATCTCCCCCCTCCTCCCTCGGACCGATCCTTTACTCTATTGAAAGAGATCGGGTACGGCACCCGAGGGGCGCCCCAGCCGGCCGGGGGTCGATCCGACTAGTAGTGTTGGTTGCGGCAAGCTAGGATCCTGTCTTGTAGGTCCACTCCTCGCCTACTCGGTTTCAAGTGCTGAGTGGCACCCGAGAACTCGATCATGACCACTTAAGGACGAGTCTTGCTCTCTCCCACTTCGTGTGAGTCCCCAGCATTCGATCCTTTGCTCTATTTAAAGAGATCGGGTACGGTTATGGTGGGGCTTGTCCGTTCGTCCAGTGGTCCACCGAACGGATGCTTTCTTAATCCAGGTGCTCATATGATCACCCTTCAGACGCTAAGCTACGCTCAGGGGCTACCCTCCCCGTATTTCGGGTTCCAGAGACCTTACTGGAACCCAAGCTGTGACGGGTAACAGCTCGAGACGCACTGGTATGTTTGTCTCTTCCATCTGTCCGGGACATCCTTTCCATTTACCCAGAGATCTGGGATCTGGGCGGGGTACGTGTAACCCAGTAGAAGTACACTCAAGATGGTATAACACAGTGCACCCCCCTTGTCAGAGATCAAGTGCTCAGCTTGAACTCTACGTAGGGTTCGTCGAGGCCTTGTGGTTGAGGAGCCAACAAGGGTCTCTGCTCGTTGTTAGCTAGGCTTCCCTAGCAGCCTGGGTTTCCCCACGAGTAGCGGCCGATGGGCCTATCGGAACCATCTCCCTCCTTCCTTCATCGGGCCGATCCGTTACCCGTGTGCAGCGGGATTGGGTACGGTACCCGATGGGAGCCCCAGCCGGCCGGAGGTGAAAAACCGGCTGGTTGAATATAGGGGGAAGGTGAATAGAAGAAGGAAGGTTCGCTTTTCACAGCTATATGAAATGGGACATTTTAATGTCAAAAGAAACAATTTTCAATTCCCGCCGGGAATTGAATCCTAGATGACTTGGTGATGAGCTAGCGTGCTAACACCGTAGCTTCCGGAGGATGCGGAAACGTTTGGTCAAATAAAAAGCCATGCAGAAACTCAAAATTGTGTTCTTTGGCCATTTATGTAAGTGTGTCACTACTATAAAACGCGTTGAGCACTCTACATTTACAAACGTCCATAGTGACCTGTATCCCAATTAAGCTGGGAAACGTACTCAAAGCATACTCAATTGCATGATTTTATTTTTAACAATTAGAAAGTTGACAAACGAACAAAACATTTATGTACTGCATTCATTCTCCGAGATAAATTTTTCTACTATCGTATTTTAAATTTTGTTTAAAATACTCAGGGTGAAACGTGACAAGAATTAGTCGGAAATTGCTTGGTAATGCTAAAGTTAATATTTTGGTTAAGATCCAAGTTCTATTACCTGTTGAAACTGAGATGGTGAACGGACTGGCGACTGGCCACGAGGAGGATTTTGAGTCCGTGGAGTGTGTGGTGACGGGGATCTATGGGGGTAGTTTGTAGGCGTAGGAGACACGTTGGAGATATTCTGAAACGCCCTAACATTTAATAATCAAACAATTTTAAATGATACTTATTAATCTATTGAATCGTGTTTTAAGGATATTATTCGATTCCTCACAATTTTTTCTTATAAAAATTATTATATTCTAATCCAACCCGTGCGTGATAAAATAGTAACACTTTTTAAGATTTTAAATTTAGTACTTTAATTTATCCCGGATACTAAAATATCATAGACAGCTTTAAAAATGGCAACAACTTTGTTATTTCAATTTTAAAATTTTAACGTAGACTATTCTTTATGCTACATTTTTGATAAAAAATAGTGAAGAAACCTTGATTAAACGTAACAAAAAACTTTGGAATTTTTGAAAATAGTGACTTGAGTTTCCAAAACATGTATATTCGTGGAGTGGTTTTGCAAGTCATTTCTTAGACAGAATTTGCACGTACTACGTTCGAGCAACCTCTGTCGGAGACGACGCTTTGAGCTTGAGATACGCACTGCGTTGTATAAGTAATGTGTCGATTCTCCCCAGTTGGCCGGCGCTTGGTATCGTTGAACAACCTGAAAAGAAAAATCAAACCCACATTGGATTTAGATATTCTAGGTATTACAAAGAAACTCTTATGGGTGAATGGAAGCTTATGAATGAAATAGGTTATTTGGAAAAAAAATTACTGAGTTAAGTGTGTTCAAAGATACTTCTAAACATCGTCACTATTATTTACAAAGCTTTATTACGCATTTTTATTACAAAGCAATGATCGGTCGTGTAACACAAAATTTATCATTATTAAGTTTCATTGACATCATGCTATCGTTTTTACATTATCAAAACTCCTTACTTTATAAATGAAAAGTGTAACCTATTTTGTGAGTAGAATTAAAATTATTCCTCTTTTAAAGTAAGAAGAAGGAAAATTGCTTTCGAAAATAAAACATTTAGACATTCTGACCAAAATTCGTAATTTCAATCCGTTTCAAGAGCTTCGAAAAAGAAAATGCGTATAAAAAGCCAAGTAAATATGGGACCAAAGAAATAAATTCAACTTATTACTGACGCTATCACAAAATTGATCCAACATATGTATATTCCTCGGAGTCAGAAAAGAATGGGTATGTTACGCATAAAATCCGAATTAGTTTTGAGTGTTTTGAAGGACAGATCTAGTATTGAGCATTTTCACAATAATGAAGTTTAGTGAACTTTAAGCGGATACAATTTCTAGAGTATTTACTGTGGTTAACATGTTATTTCCATGCTTGAAACATTTATAAAAGTGTCTCATTTCCATTGTTGGATATATGTATGGCGCACTACAAATCGCGACTGTCTGAAGCAATTTCAACGAAACTTGGTACAGCGACGACTGACTGTATGGGAACAAACATTGTGTTGGTAACACATTACTTGTACACCCAGGGAGGGGTGGGAAGGGGTTTATAGTTAAAAATAATCGGGAACAACCGATATTGGTAATGACTACATTTTTAAAGATGCTAAAGTAAAGAGTAACATTTCTCATGCCGCTTAAATCTACGATCACCCCTATAAATGAATGTACACGCTTCATCTAGGGGGTGAGAGCGAGAAAATATAAAGGTAATCGGAAATGAGTAATCGCTATTAGTGTTGGGATAATAGCGGACCGCTATTATCGGGGCCGCTGAAATTTGTACTAACATTACTCAAGTCCCGATGCCACTCAAGTCCACGATCAACCCTTATATATCCCTGAGGCATTAATTCTCCACGGAAAGTTCCATAAAAGCTTACAATATACTCTGGATGAATATTTTTATTCCAATCCGAACTTAAAAACACTCAACTACCATTTTCCCTTATGTATCTTATACAAAAATAACATTTAATCCGTACTAAATACTAAAAACGAAAGTGGCTTCGAGTATAAGAAGATTCATTATTGCGAAGAGGACAAACCTAGAGTTGGACGATTCCCTTCTGCCAGAACTAGTATTGAGCACTTTGAAAACGCTCAAAACTTGTTCTGGCAAAACGTGAACGTCCAAAACTAGTATTGAGCGTTTTAAAAGCGTTTCTTTCGTCCAATGACCGAATTTGGGTTTTGTACCTAACAGATATACACTAACTCTATGCATATCTCTCGATTGTTCAAACAAGGTGGGACTCGTGATTGGTGTGGTGAAGGCAGGACTCGAAGCCTATACTTCCTGTTTACTATATTTTTGGTCAGCATTTTGGGAAGAAGTGCATGAGTGAAAAATGTAGATAATGTGAATCCAATTTAAAACAATAACATCGAGATCTTGAGAAAAAGAAAATTTAAACTTCAGTCTTGTCACTTGGTCAAAATATTCTGATTTTTCCTTTTATTTATCCAAAATACTTTGTTTTTTATGTACCTGGTCGTGAACGGGAAGCCCGTTCAGTGATGGCCCACTCTGTTGCAGGATCTTCTGCTGTAGTTCCGCTCGTTGTCTGGGCGATCGGGCTCTCCTGCTGTGATCGTCGTGGCCGAGGCCGTCACGACGAGGAACGTGAGCTTGAGCACGATTGCGTGGAGAACTGATGATGACGTTCGGACCAGGTACAGTCTGCTCCTCCCATGACACCACACTCGGTTAAGGTACAACTTCAGCGTTTGCTTAGAAATAAGATGTTTAAAAAATTGAAAAATAATTGCACGTAATATCTTAAATACGCCACGAGTTTACAGATTCATGATGTTGTACTGAATGAACATGGGAATTGTATCTGGGACCTCCAGCTACAGGCGCTGGTGTGCTAAACTGTACACTATCCCGTTCATTCCGGAACCACCCCTACCACAGTCTTTCGTTGTGAAAACCCACGGACATCATAGAAGATTTCATACGACACATCGTCTTCTCTTGTGAATGGTAGGCCGGAGCGTAAAACTGGAGGTCCCGGGTTCAATCCCTGTTCCTGTTATCATTTTCGTTTAAAATAAACATTACATGAGGGTTTACGTAACTTCGATGACACATCGCAGTGCCGTGTCGAATAGCTAAAAAGTGATTATGATAGTAAGAAATATGACTATTTTAAAACCGAAAGTTAAGTACGAACATTATTTTTCATATAAGACGCGATAAACTTTTTTTTCACATTTCTGCATCACTCAGCATACGTAGGCCTACCTTTGCTAAACTTTACTATTTTTACTACGAAGAGCAATTCAAATAAAGACTTTATCATCATAATCATATATGGACTGCATTGATATGACTCCATTAAAGGTTAAAAGCTTTCTTAATCTCCGCTCTAAAAAAAATTATTGCATTCCAAAATCTCTCCGATGTACGACAGATACGATTAATTTTATTGCGATATATTTCATCCTTGCCACTCTATTATTATTACTGAAGTCAACAAATGTTTCGCAATATAATTATGAATTGAGCTGTATATTTAGAAATATGCCCATCTCAAGATTTCAACTTATAATCCAGTTGGTAGTACATTTAGTAATATCACTCTTTACCTTTTGGTAGATTATTTTCTGCGATGTGTGAGGTGCCGAAGAAGACCCTTGGTTTTTCGGATGAGGATTGGGGACGGATATGGAAGTAGTGACTGCTATGGGTGATATTCCAGGAGGAATAAAATTGTTGATGCCAAAAAGGTCGGTCTGTACCAACACACAGAAAAAGACTGTTATATTGAATATAAGAATCATATTTTGCTATTTCATACATGTCGAATAATGCATGGATGCAGTGAATTTGAATTCTGCGTCACGGAGAGACGACCGTCGGTCGCAACTGAGACAGCGCTCAGATGAAAATGGCCCATTGATGGCCATTGATGGTCACCTGTTAGCTCCAAACAGACATTGTTGGTCACTTCAGAGCGAATGGCCGTTTCGAGCTAATAGGTGGCTATCAATGTCTCTTTTTATCTGACTGTCGCTAAACAGTGCCCAACCTCTTCTATAACAGGCTCATCGTAACTTCCGCTCTGACTGCCGAGCCGAAAATGACGGTGTTGGGTTGAATGAGGAGGAAAATAAACGCTATTTTGAAAATGTTTGTCATTCAAAGCGAAGAGTCTACCAATCCGGCGCACATCTTCTGAGTTTCCCCACAGACCACCGAAGTACGTTGAAGGGCAGTGCACGTCGAAGAGGCGGTACAGTCATTTTCGTGGAATGTGCGACCACCCCACCCCATTAACACACTCATCCACAGTTTGCAGACTGGCTAATAGCTGTCGGGAGAGAGCGAGAGTTATGTTGCGAGGTTTATACCACCACTTTCGGTTCCGCTTCCCCTCACAATGGAGCGTTTCCTCGAAGCCAATAAGCAAGACAATAGTTGGCTTCCCGTGACTGGAACACAATAGATGCTTTCATGTGGACACCACTGGCTTCATTTTAGAAGATAATGACCTCAATTGGAATGCCAATAGATTGTCCTGTTTCAGCTACTACATGTGTACTGGTCGTGCTAATGCACTGTATTTTGTGGACAAATCAAAGTCAATTGAAGAAACCAACTATTGACTTGCTTATTGGCGTCGTGTCAACGTGGCAATACAGAGGGGAACGCGGAGCCTACATGGCGGATACGAAGCCGATGTCGAACAGCACGTCACGCGCCGTCAGTCAACGGGGATAGGACGTGCTGTTCCCCGTCTCCTGCAACTGCCTCCGGTTAGATGCCACAGATCGCGGGAAAGATTGAAGAATGGTTAATGGTTACAATAATAAATTTATTGTCAAAAAACAGTACAGACTGCGTATGACCACGTGGAGGACAATAAACTAATTTACTCTCCGGAAGGAAGCAAGGGACCATCCCATCAATTCCGATCAACGCCAGATCGGAAAAGATATATATTTCAGTTTCATACCATTAAGTATATTTAGTTAAAATTAAAGTTTGAAGAAAACTTGTTTATGGAATGAAATGTTTCGGACGAGACACAACAATTGTAATTGAAATTTAACCAAAGCACTGAGTAGGATTAGAGTACTTAACAAAATTTGCTTTACATCCGCAATAATTGATAGTCGCTGATTTCTTATTCAATCAGTTGTAACTAAATACTTCATGATGTCAAATCAAACATTGCTGGACCAGATAATTGTCCAAAATAGACTCATCTATAACTCTAAAGTATTTAAAGCGGGATATAGCGACCACTTTGCCCAAATATAAACTATTGAAGATAAATTAAAATCACGAAATATCCTCTACAAGATTAGTAGATGGTGTAACGAAAAAAAAATTAGCAATTTTTAAAAACCTTTTACATCACAAAACGTGGGATAACGTGTATAAATGTGAAAGCACCAACGATTAATTCAATATTCTTGAAGTATTACAACTCTTGCTTTCCTATAAAACGCAAGTTAGTTAAAGTAAACAATTACAATCGATGGATAACTCAAGAGACTAGAATTTCTTCCAAAAACAAACGTCATTTATATTATCTTTTAAAACTCAATAACCAACCACCCGAATTTCATGATTATTTCCGTAAATATAAATATATTCTTAGAAAAGTGGTCTATGCAGCTAATGGAAAATGACAGACAGATAATAAAATCGAACCGGACCAAAACCATGTGCAATATTATATTTAAAAAATACACATCCCCTTCAGAAAATCGCCAAGAAAACATTTCTCCGTTAGACGATGGCAAAATTGTATCAAATCCAAAGGACATCGCAAATATGTTTAATTCTTATTTCTCAAATGTAGGTGAAATATAGAAATCAGTAACTCAAAACCAATGTCCACCAAATAAATCCACGCACGTAGCGCATACTATGTTCACTTCCGAGACTAACGCTAGTGAAGTTATGAGTGTAATCAGTTCTTTAGGAAATAAATTTTCAGCAGGGATAGATGATATACCTGAATTTATAGTAAAATCTTCTCTCATGTTATTTTAAATCCACTCACTCATATTTTCAATAGCTCCTTCTAAAAAAATCTTGGGAAAACTTTTTTATAAGAGACTTTTAGACTTCTTATCGCATAATAATATTCTCTCAAACGATTAGCACTGTTTCAGGAAATCCCTTTCAACTAACAGCGCTATATTTTCTTTTCTCATTGATGTAACCAATTCCCTTGACCGTGGAGATAATCCACAAGGTATTTTTCTTGATTTATCGAAAGCATTCGATATAATCGATCACGAAATTCTTCTCTCAAAATTGCACTCATACGGCATTCGTGAAATGGCACATCAATGGCTAACTTCCTACTTGAAAGATAGGCATCAGCAAGTTGAAATGTCCCATGTTGAAAATAAAGTATGCCAATATTACCTTTTAGAAACAAAGTTACTTACTTGCGGAGTTCCTCGAGGTTCAATTTTTGGCCCTATCTTCTTTTATTGTACGTAAATGATATGCCATCCACCACGCCTGATTGCAAAATGGTTCTCTTTGCTGATGACAAAACTACTATGTAAACATGTCAATGAGCAAAAAGTTTTATCTAACCTCTCGTCTTGGTTTCATTAAAATAGTCTCATCGTTAATACTGATAAAACAGTATCCATGTCATTTCGCAATAGTGTAACGAAATATTTTCCTCCTACATCCCTTTCGTTCACGGACTCAAATAAAATCAGTCAAGATAACAAAATGTTTAGGGCTTCGTATTCCGGATAACCTCAAATGAAATTACCATATTGATGATTTGAACTCCAAAGTAAGTAAAATGTGCTATGCATTCCGCACTTCAGCCAACGTTGTTAGTCAACACGTTTCTCACTGCGTGTATTTTGCAAATGCATATTCTTGTTTACGGTACGGCATTATCTTCTGCGGCCAATCTACTCGGAACATTGAAACTTTTAGAATTCAAAAGAGAAAATTCGGATTATATGTAAATCTCACCCCCGAATTTCATGTAAAATATGCAATTCTTCATTTAGAGAATTAAATATTCTCCCTCTCCCTTGCATATACATTTATGAAGTAATCGTGTTTGTTAAGAAAAAAACTATTCAAATCCCACCCCTGCTTTAGAAGAAATAGTCTAGTTCACGAACACATTACTCGAAACAAGGCTCTAATGACCTTGACGTTGACGAGCCCTAAAACCCCACAAAAACACTCGTAATAAGGCTAATATCCATCGTCCTGGCGTGTCAACAACTCTGCTAAAGAGACCCTTATCATTCAGGAATAATTTTGTATAAATTCCTTTCCCAAGAATCTAAAAGATATGAATAAATTGAATCTCTTTAAATCCGCAGTTAAAAGCTTTTTAATGTGCTATTGTTTCTATAATGTGAAAGAATTTACAGATTTTAATAAAAGATGTTAATGGAAGTTCCAATTTCCTAATAAATATTATTTTTTACATGACTTGGAATGATGTAAGTGATGTTAATACCTCTTGTACTTTATCGCGCCATCGTTATAGTACTCTAGATACTGATTAAATTCCTTTTTATTGCATGTCGATTTTGCTTCTTTTTGTTTTTTAATAGTTTATTTATAATTGTACGCAACCTTGGCACGGTTTTTCCACCGCCCCATCCTGGCTCCGGTTTTCCTTCGGGTAATGGCGTATTTTCCTTGGGAGGGAATTTCATTAATACTTTTTGTTTTATTAATCTCGAATTTTTACAGCACTAATATCTACAATTTATTTTGAATGGATAACAGTACATATTTATTAAATAATCTCTTTTGTAAATATTAATCCGCCACTGCCCATGGGCCCTTGATCGGAATTAATGGGATGGTCCCTTGCTTATTTCTGGAGAGTAACTTAGTTTATTTCCCCCCACGTGGTCATACGCAGTTTGCGATTGTTTCTTGACAATAAAGTTTATTTCTTCTTCTTCGCGAATGGGTCACTTAGGACCACGCGGAATCAACACTTTCTAGCCTTCCTTTGGGTCCAGTATCCCTTCATGCGCAATGAGTGGGTGTGTTTCCGTTGTGCTGACCATGTAGATTGGGTGGTCCTTCTCTCTTCTTCTTTGAAACCTTGCGTATGAGTGATTTTTCTGATTTCATTTCGGTCTTGTAAGTTTGGTGATCCTAATATTTTCAGGTCCTTTTTTGTCTGTTTGTATCAATTTGGCCTAATAGCCTTGTTCTTTAAGAATTTATGTATTTGTACATTAGTCTGTTCGGATCCATTATTTCTTAGTGTCCCATGAACTGAATTCTTCGCATTCATATTTTTTCTATGATTTTGGAAATTTGTTGATATATTTCTGTTAAGTTTTGGATAATGTACACCGTCTTTGGTAAAGTTTATTTATTTATTTAGTGAAATTATTGTTCAATAAGTATGATACACAATATTTCTTTCTTTAGCCTAATATTTCGTCATTTTTTGAAATACTCTAAAACATTCAAATAATTATCAATCTTAAATTCTAGGTTATGCTGATACATGCCACATGCAAATACTCTTAATATGAGTGAAGTTACAAGTTTCAGTCTTATGGTTGTTTGGAGTTTATTTACAATTTTCCTTCTCTACTCAAACATTTTAGAACTTCAAGAATTTTGATGTATATATACGTGTTACTACAAATGCCCGAAATAAGGTAAATCCTAGGTTTTACCGGTAATTCCGGGCATTCACCATAGTTCGATGGAAAGACAATTGAAATTCGCTTTCATTTCTAGTTTTTACTACCCAACCTTGGTAATTGCTGACATTTACCGTAATCAATTGGTAATGGAGGATAATTTAAGACATTGCAATGTAATTCATCAACAAAGGATTTGAAATCCCTATTTACACGTTCATAGACTTGATACATTTGTTTTTTCTCAGCAATCAGTCACCTTATGATAACACATGATCCACGCTTTGTTTCGGAATCTTATTTATTGTTATTGACTTAACAATTCTGGTAATTAATTGTCATCGATTCGTTTTTGAGGATGCGATACAGGATTGTATTTGAGGATGCGATAAAGAATGTCATCTGAGTGTCCCAAGATAACACTTCTTCCTTTATTTAATTAATTTTGCTGTTGTTGAGTATACGTCTTAGCTAGCTGATTGTTCTTTGAGCTTTTGTTTTATTATGAATAATTTTACACTCCTTTCAACGAAACAATCTGGATTTACTCGTATTGTCCGAAAAATTTCTTAATATAGCAATTCCATTTTCTTGTTCCCACTATCTGAATTCTATCGTCTCAAATAATATTTATGTATAACCCAAGAGAATCTCTTCACATTCAGGTCTTGAGTATCTTGAAGTATAAATCGTCTATCAGTACGTTCAGTTGTAACAAATAACATTCAATAAGTTTCCGTTTATTTTAGTCTGACATTTTTCGTAGTAAGAATGAGTGAAATGCAGGAAAAGTTTTACAATACTTTAAATAAATCGGAGTATAATACAAAGGATAACAGATTTTATTTAACAAGTGATAAACCTGTGGAAGAACTCGTATGATCAAGGAATTGAATAGCAAGTATAAAAAAGGGACTGTAGAGTCAATTGTCAATATTTACGACCATGCCAGAAAAACAAAAATCTGGAAAAAGGGCATTTTCGTCAAGCCTATATTACACAATGAAATGAATTCTCGATATCATTGATATGAAATCCAATCCAGATGGTAACCAAAAATTTATTTTAGTATATGAAGATCATCTTACAAAATTTGTTCTTCGATTTCTACAAACTAAACGAGCAGCTGAAGTTGCACACTATCTTCTCCACATATTTACAACATTTGGAGCACAAAACATTCTTCATTCGTATAATGGAAGGACGTTTCGCAATGAAATTGTTAGCAATTTATGTGATATGTGGAACGATATAAAAATAGTTCACGGTAAACCGAGGCACAGTCAATCACAAGGTTCAGTTGAGCGTGCAAATCAAGACGTAGAGAACATGTTGGTTACGTGGATGGAGACTAATGGGAAATATGGCCTGAAGGAGTAAGATTTAAACAAGCAATAAAAAACAGCAAATCTCGGAGGAATTAGATGTTCACCATATGAAGCTACGTTTGGAATTCCAATGAAGTTGGGCCTTGCAAACTCTATTGTTCCATAGAGTTTGAGTAGCAAAATGACCAGTGAAAAAGACTTAGAAAAAGTTACGGATATTATCAATAAACATGGAATCAACGCTTATGATGAAAAGGTAACGGATATTATCAATAATCATGGAAACAACGCTTATACTGATGACGATGGCAATGGAAATATTGAAAATAATGACGCCACCAAAAATGACGATTTGACGATTTGTTTAAATTTTCAAGGTAAATAGACGTAACAATGAGTATTTTTAGGTAAATAGACGTAACAATATTAATTTTTTAATAGATGTATAACATTCAGAAACGTAAACGGTAATAAGACTAAAACATCGTAAGCTGAGTATCGAAAGCTATACTTTTAACTAAAATATATTTTATACTTAAAAAATAATTATGTTCTCGTTTTTAATTTCCTCAGTTGAATCATGAAAACGTTGCGAATCATCCCACTTTACCAATTGATTCTGTTACATGTCAGCATTTACGAAGGTTAAGTAGTAAAAGCCCGAAATGAAAGTGACCTTGAATTGTTTCCGGACTTTTACCGTCAAACTTCTGTAAATGCGCGAAATTACCGGTAAAACATAGAATTTACCATATCTCGGGCTTTTACAGTAACAAGCCCCCAGAATCTAATCACATCAGTAAGGTGTAAGACAAAGCTTGGACTAACGTTTTAAGGTAGTGCGTCAGTTTTTGGATGTCCTGTTTGATAAAAAAATGAGTAAACTACTATTTTTTTACCAAATTAGTAGTTACTCATGAGTAGTTTACTCGTGACTAATCTATCAACTTGTCAAAAAAAATTCGACCTTTTGGAACTAACATTAATATTGTAAGCATAATTCGGAAAAATGACTTAAAAACCATTCAGAACATATTTTGTGACCCACAGAAATAGGTCATAACAAAGGTAAACTCTAAACCACCTAGAGTCAATTCACAATTCTTATTCCGCTACCCCTTTCTGGACAATTAAGAGAGTTATTCAACAACAATCACAAAACTAGTGAACTCTAGACTAAACTAGAGACCATTTTCCAAACACATTGTTTCAATTTAAATTGTATAATAATGATTCAAAATTTTTAATACATTTGAATTCATGAATTACTGTTCGGATAACAATTTTAATATACGGAATAGAAATCATCATTGAAAAATTTATAAATGTTTTTCTGAGTTTGTCTAAAACTTAGCACGCTCATATTATTTTAAGTACTATACAGTAACAGCTCTCTTTAAGTGTTCCATTTCTCCATTCGCGTTTTAATAAAATGTTTCATACCTCTGTGGGTGGTAGTGGTGGGGGTGGAGGAAGGGGTGGAGGTTGGACGTATGGAATCCGGAAAGGAAGTGAAGCTGCTGTTCGCTGTGGCGAACTGCTCCGCAGACTAACACATTTCAACAAATCACTTTATGAAACGAAAATAACAATATTTTAATGATGACTTGAACGAAAATGCAAGGGGGAACCGGGAATCGAACCCGTGACCTTCAGCTTTGCGCTCCGGCACACTTTCTACTTCGGTATCCCTTTCGCCTCATTGAACATACGATGACAATAGTGGACGAGGCCGAAAAGAAACGTGATCCGTAGCGGTAGCGCTCAATCTGGAGGTTCTGTGTTCAATCCTCGGTCATGTCTCCAATTTTATTCAATGTGACATAAGTCTGTTACCTCGCTGTGTTTAATCGCAATTTGAGGTATTTGAGTATATTACAATATACCTTCTTCTTCCCTCCATCTTTCAATTATACCATTTTCTATTAGTATACATAAACATAAGCAAAATAACATTTTAAGGCTTTGCTAATTAAAGTTACTTCTATTCATTTTTGTATTGAAAAGTTGGAAATAAATTGATTGAGCTTCTTGAGCTATAGTTCCGTAACACTTCTTAACAATGAACTAGGAAACGAAGCCCGAACTTAGTTAGATGATTACGGGACAGATGATTACACCAAGCATCGAACTAAGAATTTATTTCATCCAAAGAGAAGAGACGGTACCTCGAAATAATATTGGGAAATACGTCGCTGTGTTTGACACCAGGGGGCAGCGCGGGCGCCGGTAAGTCCGAAGGATTCTGCACAATCTGACTGCGCACACTCTGGGTAACGAAGTAGCGTCCTGGCTGTAGCTTCACCTCTGGCAACGGCGGAACGAAGGCCCCTCCTAACGGTGGCCCGCCGCCCGATAAGACCTGAGGACACGTAACAGACGAAGATTCACTTTCCTATCTTGATCATCAAGCCCATAAATTAAAATTAAGCTCTGGAATATGTTTTACAAGATGTATTTTCAAAATGTGTATAGATACAGTCATGTGTGTTAAACGAAGGTTATATAATTTCTCACAAGTAATGCCCTGTAAATGATAGAAACATATTATTTTTTGGAATTTAATTTATTCGAGATAATCGTTTGCTTTAGTAATATAAATTCCCAGAAGTACTTTACCACGGTCGAATAGCAAGTATCATTTCCGAAGGGTAAGTTCTTTGCAGCCGGTTGGATGGCGTTGACAGGAGCGACTGCCATTGTTTTCATACGTCGCCGGCCAGCGTTTGCGAAATCAACCCATCAGGCGCAAATTGTGGCCACTTCATGTTCGCTAGAATGGAAACAGCGGGACGTAAGTGAACTTAAGAGAAGTAAAAATTTCGCGACTTCAATTTTAATGTTTAGTGAGTGATTTCTATAATTGTTTAGTTAAGAGAGAGTCACGTGTTTAAGTAATCATTATAGTCATGAAATGCCGAGATGTTTGACAAAAGAATGTGAAAAGTTTCCACTGAATAATTGTTTTATCAAATCACTAAAGCAATCTTAAAAAGATTTCAACCAAAATCAAAAACAAACCACTTAAATACTTGTTTTTTAAAATATTTATTTAATATAAGATGTTTAATAAAAGCTGTTTATTCAGGTTAGTAGTCTGTCTTTACATTTTGTGGCGCGAAATAAATTAATAAGTCAACTTTTATGTTCATGTGAATCATTATTTCATATTTGGGAACTGTAAAAATAATCCTCTATTCAAAACTTATATGACCTTCGTTTGCATACAAAACTGTGTAAAATAAGATAATTTCGTACCCAATAGGTACTATGAAAGTGAAGTACAATCGAAATATCTTTTAAGTGCTCTGAGTAGCAGGACACCCAACCCCAAGGCGTGGACTAGTAACCGACCGCACATTTTCGGATTCGATTGGGTCGGTTCACATTGAGAAATCGGTTAATCTGAAAATCGATCGGTTGACAAAGTACTTTATTGAAATGACGTCGTTGCAGATGAAACTGCAACAGCGTAGTTTCAATGATTGGTTTTTGGATTAATCGACTTCCGACCCGACCCGACCCGACCCGACCCGACCAAAACTCGAAAATGGGTGTTCTGTTTCAGTTGGTAATTTACCAACCCCCATTGTAAAACTTCTTTTAAAAATTTGTTGGGAATACTAATCTCATGTAAAGCTACCCATCATTTTACCTGTGGTTGGCCGTCTTTGTCGAAGCGGATGACAGACGGGATGGCCCCCGGCGAGAGGACGGGATTAGAAAGGACGGCGAGCGCCAAGTTGTCGGAGGGTACGAACCCACTCATGGGGAGGGAGGCGCTGCCGGCGGACCCTCCGCACGGCGCCAGCGGCTGGACTCGCGTCCTCAAAGTTTGATGCTGCCCGTGGGGCCGGCCCACTACCCTTCTGCCATAGTTCCTACGGATACGTTCGGCATTGTTNGCGTAACGTATGTTATGGCGGGGGAAGATCGGAATTTAACCCCAAAAAGCTCTTGTAATATCATCGAATTGCTCAATGACACTTACCAACTTGACAAAAAAACCGCTGGATGTTCTTTTAGTTTTTACCTCCTTTCGATACAATGTATATAATGTGGTAAGGTATAATCAAAATTTATGATTGTTATTTGTATTATTATTTAAAATGCAGTGAACCTCCTCAGTAAAAAGATATTTATGAGATAATGCATATCGTGAACGTCCTTGTTTATACACTAAATGTAAAGGAAAAAGAAGTTGGTGATATCTTTTCTGACTTTCATTCGTTCGTTCAGTCCTTCCCCCGCCAAAACATTTGCCACCACGAGGAATCTTGGAAAATAGAAAACTGAAAATGCACTTTGTGCTGAATATGATTGAAATGACGCCATTGCATCCTTCTTCTTCTTCGCGAATGGGTCGCTTAGGACCACGCGGAATCAACACTTATCGGCCTTCTTTTTAGCCCAGTAATCCCTCATACGCAACGAATGGGTCTGTTTTCGTTGCTGAGGACATGTATTTTGTTTGGTTGTCATTTTTTCCTCCTCGAAATCCCGAGAGTCAGTAATTTTTCTAATTATTTCACGAACTTGTAAATTTGGAGATCCTAATTCTTCAAGGTTCTTTTATGCTTGCTTGTACCAATTCGACATAATGGTTTTAATTTTGAAAATGGTGTGAATCTGGTGTGTTAGCTTGTTGGGATCCGTCTTTAAATGTTCCATAAATTCGATTCTTCCCATTCGTATTCGTTATATATTTTTTGGACATTGAAATGCGCTTTCCATTCTCTGAATTCTTGCTTTTATGCGTTGCATCCTGTTCATGATGAAATGACTCAAAATGCTGCGACGAGGAGTTCACCATAGTCACGATCTAATGAAGTTTTTGTAGAGAACGCAGTTGAGTATAGATTCTTTCAATTTCCAACAGGTCTCCATACAACGCACAGGGGCTGAGAGGGAAACTTTCTTTTAACGACATAAAGCTCTCCTTCGATGAAATGTTTTCCCCAAATAAACTGAAATGTATTGTGGTGGCGGTCAGGTTCCACTAAATATAACAAAAAAACTGGTAGGAAATATGTAGGCGCAGGGCTAGGTAGAGTAAATAATGTACACCAAAAGAAATACAAATTTTGAATGAAAGATACTGTTCGTTTTGAGCTTACCTTTTTTCTTCTTACACATAATTAAAGTCAGCTATAAAAATATCAGGCTGAAGAATTATTTATTTAAAAAATATCGCAGAAAAGCAGTGCTGGGGGACAAAACGTATCTCATATAGTCCTTCTGTGGTTAAAAGGTCCTCTACGCGATTGTTCATATTACATGTTGAGGAGAATTCTGACACAATTTATTGTTGTGTTACTTATCTTCGTATTCATGTTGATGATGTAACATCCCAGATCATTCCGTAAGATGTGATTCTAGAAGAGTATGGTATTCAAATTTTGTATCTAACACATTACTGATTCCAATTTTTTATCGCAATTCCCATGTTCAGTTTATGACTCAATGTACCTATTTGAAGGGTCTAGTTGTGCATTTCGTCAAAAAAGAGACCCAGGTTATATGAGAATATTATATTTGGAATCTTATTACTTACTGTTTTGCGTCAAAACTTATTGGTTTAAATTTGCTCAATACCGTTTTTAAGCAATTTAAGCAATTTTGAGATTTAGCATTACAATACTATTTAAAGATAATATTTCCGTTACACAGCTTATACATACCCTTATGTACTCTATATTTCAACATGTTGCCTTCTTACTACTCTCCGAGGTATATAGATTTTCCCAATAAATAATCGATGGGAAATGAAACATTTTGAAATTCTGACGAACAGGGTAATTTTCAGAGCACTTGATTGCTTCTTCAGTGTTAATCATAAGGGTTTGCTCGTCTAAACAGACAGGTAAATATCGGAACAAAGGAATTCTTTTTTTATTTCTTATTGGATCACAAAGCAGATCTACTTTTTATTTATTTTCATTATTTTTAGTAGTAATAATTATTTTCGTTGTTTAATGGCGTACCTCTGCATCTTGCCATTATTTTCATTATTTTTTGACAGAAACTTATTGAAATTTCAATAATGTCAAAAAAAATTTAACGGAAATTCAGGAATTGAGAGCGCCTATTGGTTACTGAGCAGTTCTGTGAATTTCCATAAAGTTCGTACGCTCCGCAAAAACGTACAGAAGCACGACGCTGCGCCGGTGAGGCCAAATATAATCCTTCTTAACTCATATACGATAGCAATATAATATATGCTGTAAATGATAATCTCACAAGAAATTAACGACGTAAATATCTATCACTGACATGGCAAGAACCAGTACTACGTATAATCGGATTTAAAAATAATAAATATTATTTAAAGATTATATAGTTACTTATTATACACTGTCACACAATATTGGCGGCGCAGTAAATTCATACTCCTACCGAGCAACGATGGAACATTTTTGCGATTTATCGCTCGTACTGCACAATGCCTTTGAGTAGACAACCCTTTCGCATTTACATGTGCGGCGGTTTTCATCACATTTCAAGTTAGGAAACATGACGTTCTTACTTCGGAATAAGACGAAACCCGCCATACTTAATAATGAGAGAGGGTTGCATATCTGAAGGCGCAGATCGTTATAAGCGATAAGTCGAGAGAAACACGCATCGTTGTTCGGTGGGAGTATAACCCACAGTAATGGTTAGAACAACCTGTACATCGTACGTCGATCGCAGGAAGGTTCTGTGCTTCCTACAGGGTCAAAGTTGCAATGCTACCACTACCCGTTCAACAGGTAGACATTTGAACTTAAGGGTGCAAGATAGCACATTTTCCTATTTTTTATGAAAAAGCGGAAAACTAATGGAATGACTAACTTGAACATTTGTGTACCAGCACACTAAGCGATTCGCTATCTTATTAACGTAAAACATTTTCTCGCGGACACTCAGGAATGTGTTAAGGGGGATGGGGTGAACACCCCCTCCTTCGGGGTGGTTAGATGATTGGACGTAAATTTTAGATATAAATGTACTGCTAATGCTTAATAACACTAAATGCAATGCTTTTCATCACGAATCAATCAATTTAAACGTGAGAATAACCCAATTTTCCAAAAGGGGTGAAGTGTTGACGGGGGTGGCTCGCAAATGGTTCCTTCCATTGATGAAAAAACAACGTAATCCATGTTCCTTGGACAAGCACACACAATCCTGAGTAGTTTTGGAACATCTGAATTGTACCATTTTCAGAGGCTCTTTCTGGCTAGCTCTTTCTGACATTTTGAAGTGTGATATTTTTGCTCGATTTTCACGAAAATTGCATTTCTCTTCACTTTAAGGGTGTTCCAGCGCGATGGGGGCGGCACAGACAGCTTCCAATAATCCCTCGATAAAGCATAGGAGCTTCTTCAGTCCAAATTTCATTCTGATGCATTTTAAAACATCGAAGTTATGGAGCGATGAATTTACTGCGACGCCAATTTTGTGGGGCAATGTACTATTGACCCACAAAAGTTGTGATCTAAGTTAATATACGTTGGCGGTGTCCTCTTCTGTTAAATATATACAACATTCCTTGGATTATCATATTCAGTTCCCTGTAAGTAAAATAGCTATTGATCAATGACTTTTTTCTATTATGCTCGCGTGCTTACTTATCTCAAAATGCGTATACCCTCCGATGCTCCTTAATTTGAATCAGTGATAATTTACTACGTAAATTCAAAATAAACTTTAAAAGCAAATGTGAATTAAATGATCTCAACATCAATAATAATTTGATAAGGCATATTTGCATCTCATATATAGATGTACAACCAAGTTTTACCCTAGTAACTTCCTTTTCTGGTCAGAGGGAATATGCCACAAGTAGAAATACTAAAAGAGAAATGTACCTTTTGCAAATAAATTGTATATAAATTATATTTAATCAATTTCTTAAAGACTTTGGAAACTCTGTAATGTTGATACTTGTTTGTATGTACAAATCATATTAATACACTTTTATCCATATGTACTTCATGTTTCAATGTTTCAAACCTCTCAATTCTACTATGACATAAATATCATTTGTCATGTTTCGAACATTCGCTCTTCTTGGATCATAAAAATCACTCGTATGATATAACTTGAATCGTAGCACATAAGATTATGAGTTATATAACAATGTTTCTCACATGTATTAAAATTTTACTGATTTCTCCGGGTTTCAGGAATCAATATGTGGTTATCAGGTGACTTTTCATGTCCCACAAAAATTATTTTTCTGGTATATCGAACACATTAATTCCCAGAATATATTTATGTGTGTATTTAACACAAGAGTAATTTTGTAGAGAGAATGAAAAAAAGTTTACGAAAATATAAAATAAAAGACTGTAGAAACCGTATACTTATTTATAGTCATACAAATATAAAAATGCCGTAGATTTGAGCGGATCCTTGTTTTATTAATTTTTCAGATACATCAATACAGCCCATAATTTTTTCCTCGCTACAGTCCACCTACTGAACATTTCTACAAATGAGAACTCAAGCGCGTGTCTCACTCATGCCGGGAGTGTTTGCCCACGTTGAGTACTGGCCGGCCGTATCTCGGGGATATGCTCCACCTCCAGGCATGCTGTGTGTGTTTCCGTACAGGGCGTTGTACATGCCACCCTGAGGTTGTGGAGTGAGACCTGCAGAAGTATATCTCGATCCGTAATTGTCACCGCCAGAAGTCATTCCTGCACTCATGTCTGGAGACATACCCTGGGCCGCACCTGCAGTCATTCCTTGGGTCATACCAGGCATAGCGTCTCTTGCCATACCGGGAGGCATACCCTGATTCATGCCTGGAGGCAAACCTTGAGCCATGCCGGAAGACATGCTTGAAGGCATCCCCCGAGATATAGCCCTGTTCATGTCGGGGTTCATAACCTGGGTTACTCCTGGAGACATACTTTGATTTATCTCTGGTAATGAAGGTTGAAATGATCCCGAAGACATGTTCCTGTTCATATCTCCTAAAGTACTTTGAGGCATGTTTTGATTTGTACTCATTCCTTGCGGCATATTCTGCGACATGGGCATTGGTGAACGGGTGTCCATCCTCTCACTTGTGGGCATATTATCGGATCTCTGAGGTTCCCCCATGCCGGTAGTTGATGGCATTCCTCCACCTGCATATCCTGTTGCCTCTCCAGTGTATGTGCTTAAATTGCGATCGTAATTTCCTCTATATCCTGGAATGCGATATGCATCCATGCTGAGGCGACGGTTCAAGGACAACGGCTTGTACGATGCCCTATACGTCGTCTGATAGTTATAATCTGAAGTAGGATAATGTGAAAGAAAATGCAGAGGCATCCTCGAGGATGGTAGATCTCGATGAATAAATGGCATTCCCATAGGACAAGGATACCCAGTCGCTTGGGAGTTCATATAATCATTTCCAGGTTTCATAGCGGAACTTGTCTTGTTCATATCCGCCATGGACGGGGTATTAGATGTAGAGGATGGCATGTTTGGTAAAGGATTGGATCCTGGCGGTAGCTCACGCATTTCACCCGTGGACAGATTGCTTCTCAAATACGTGGGTTCCGGTACATTTAAAGGTGGGGGAGTGAAGTCAGTATGATGTGGGGTATATTCATTGCCACCTGAACTGCTCGGCAGCTGAGATGCAGCTTGAGCTGCGACGGTATCATGGGCTGAAGATGGCAGCGCATGGTACGCCATCGTGCCGGCGTATCCGCCAGCACCCCATCCCTTTGCCCGCTCTCCAGCGGAACCAGGGCCAGTGAGAGGCGTCGGTGGGTGAGGGAGATTTCCTGGATGTGATGCCTACGACACATATGATCCCCCTTCGTATATTCACTGTAAAGTTGGTATCCCTTATTTTTACAACCTTTAACTCATAAACGTAAAATAAATTAAAAATATATTCCAGTAAATTTGCCTAATATTATGAATAACTGGCGTTATTGAATAATCAATGACATTTCACTGATACGATAATTCATACATAAAAGTTCGGGTTTGAATAACACGTTAACCGGAAAATGAAGATCCAACATCATTAAAAAAATTGCAAAAATTTATAATTGTGTTAAAAAGAACCTGAATAAACTAATTATTTATACCTAACTATTTTACTCTCAAATTAGAACTATTGAACAATAGTGTTCCTTAATTTTGCAGTGATTTTGAACCAATGCCTGACCTGTGATATGTCGTGAATATTTGTGCTTCCAATTCGATTTATTATTATAATATAACCAAAAAATTAATCCAAACTCGAATAAATTTTTATAATATCAATATTAATAGAGACATAACTGAAACGGGTATTACCTAAGAGATATTTTACTTTTTTATTTTTTTATTTTTAGATATACACTGAATAATAAATGCAACGCTTGAAAAAGAAAAATAATTTAGCATTCTGAGCAAATGCTAAGATAGGAGACTCACATTATTTTTGCTAGATTTTGTAGATAGTAGACTGCTAAAATGTCTACCTGGTATGTTATTTAATGATATTTTTACCATCGATTCCCTTTCTAAACAAGAAATAACGCGAACATAGTAGATGGAATAAGAAAATAAAAATCAGGAACCATATGAAGGTCTGATAAAGGAAATGACGGAAAATATGTTTTACCTGGTATCGTTCAGACTCAAGTATTTGGGAACCAGCTCCTACTCCAGAAAGACCGCCGGCTCCAGTCAAGCCACCAGCGCCTTCTGTGACACCGGTAGTAGCTGCATTGCCCTCACCAACCATGCTATCGGCGCCTGCCATTCCACCTACGCCAGCCATTCCACCTGCGCCGGCCATTCCACCTACGCCAGCCATTCCACCTGCGCCAGCCATTCCACCTGCGCCGGCCATTCCACCGGCACCAGTCATTACACCAGTACCAGCCATTCCACCGGCACCAGCCATTACACCAGTACCAGCCATTCCACCGGCACCAGCCATTCCACCTGTGCCAGCCATGCCACCGGTGCCTGACATATCACTGGCCCCCGGCGTGCCACGAACACCCGACATACCACCGGCACCGGACATGCCACTGGCTCCCGGAATGCCACCGGAACCGGTCATGCCACCTGTCATGACTCCACTCATGCCTCCACTCATGCCTCCACTCATGCCTCCACTCATGCCTCCAGACATGCCTCCTGCACTAGCCATGCCTGCGGCGCCAAATGCGTCTCCCGACGGCATGCTCGACATATAACCAGGAGGGTGCATTCCCGTCGAGAACTTGTCGTCTTGCCGCGAAGGCGTACCCAGTGCCATTCCCACTTGTGGCTGCTGAGCAAAGGCAGGTGCGGAGGGTGGTCCTCCTCCAGCTGCCATCCTACCACCGTGCGGACAGTAACCCATGGCTCCACCCAAGTTTCCTCCGGCTCGACTTTCCGGGGGTTTCGTGTGCATGTGTTGTCCCCAGGGTGGATTCGTGTAACTGGTGATGGCCTCGGGCTCCTTGTGCCTCGTTTGGCAATGGTGGCACCCAAGGCTACCTACGGATATATGAGTAATAAAAGTATGAATCCAAGTCATCTAATTAAAACTCTTACGGGAGGGAAGAAAAAAACAAATTCCCTTATTTTGAAGTCATGTTTTTACCTGGTGATCATTGAACCAAAGCAATAAATATCATTACAACTCCATAATTATTTTAAAAAATGAGACGGAAGACCAGAAAAGATAATGATTGAATATAGTAAATTAGGCTACATTTTCACACAATAGTAGATAAATAAAAATTGTTAGACAGGACAATTTTAACGTTATATGTAAAATGTTGCGGATAAGATATTTCATATTAATTTCTATACTAGAGCATATATTTTCAGCAAAATGTATTACAGGAAAAATTGGTATATTTATATTTATTCTTAACCAACTTAGGGGTAACCTAATCCTAACTAGTTTTTACTTTCATCAACAAATCTTACAAAATTGAAGCACAATATTTAATGAAGCAAGCCATTTGATAGAAAAAAATAATATACCGTACTGCACTTCAACAGTAGAGCATCACCGAAATATTCATTTATTCACACACTATTCTCGAACAACAATTAAATTAATTCAAGAGGAAAGAGATGTGCCGTGATATTACGAACTTGGCGTAATAATGTGAATGAAAGAATGCTTTAATTCAATATTCCATAATATATTAATATGGTTGATACTGATATGGTTGGCTAGCCTGCTCCTGGCGTTAGCTGCGATCGCGAATGAACTCTTTTCAGTTTAATCTTTATAATTATTTTATTTTTTCGAGTTTTTGTAATTCAGTAGTTGTATTTAGATCCCAACTTTCATTGTATAGTAAAGTTCTTTGTTCTGTGTGAGTGTTAAATGAAAAAACACTAAAAATATTTCAAGGTAATAAGGTTTTCAAGCCTAACGGACCGAATATAATTTCATACTGTTTTCGTTCAAGTGGTTCATTCAAAGGTGTGATAAAGTTTGTGTAAATACAAACGGAATCATACCTTTAACTTCTTGGTGTATTAATATGAATTATTTTGGAGCATTATATTTTCTGGTGCGTATACTATTATATCATTTTTAACTTATAGATGACGTACTCTATTGTAGCGCTGCGCAAGTTTCTTCGCAGTAAATTGGATTATTTCAATATTTTATCATTTGGTTTCTTGATTCTTTTTGTAATTATTCATTACATTTTAACATAATATCGCATTAGTTATTGTTGAATTAATTTACCTACAGTTGTCGACCTAAATTATTATTTCGGTCATTTTAGTTGTCGGTTTGTTTATTTAATTATATATTTAATATCTCATTTGCAATTTCCATAGTAATAAATTTGTTATTATACTTATATCTGAAAGATGTCCGATCTCGTGTACTCATTTGCTTTTGTCGCTAAGTTGCCAACCAACTCACAACAATGGACACAATCGCATTCCTCAACGCATTCAAAGCTGACCTTAACAAGGCTTACAATGACTTGCTAAATTATATTGACACACGGATCAGTACGCTGGAAGAGCTCAATAAGAACACGGCCGATGGTTGGAAGTGTCAGGAATTCTCGCCTTCCTTCCAACTGCTATCACCCGGTTCTACCAAATACACATACACCATCCCAACTCTTCTCTCAAAATAGGTTTGGTGTGTTAGATGACATGTCCCAGATTCCTCCCTTACCTCCTCGTTTCATCCTCTCCCATCCAGTTCCCAAACCACACATTGGTAAGCACAGCCGTCCGAAACTACGTAAAGTAGTGCTACCCAAAGATGAAGGCAACACTTCTGTACGGACAAGTTTAATCTTACCTGCACAAGAATATAATGATTGGAAAAATGCAAAGTGATGATGGGTGAGGTAGTGAGATGAAAGTTAATTGTTAACAATAATAAAATGATTTAATGACATGCTATTGAATTATGAGAAATAATAATAAAATACTGATTTCCTAGAGATGAAAGTATGATATGGAGAGAAGATACTGGAAACCAGCTGGTTGAAGTTGTTGTAGAGTTGGTCCGGATGGTTGTCATGTTGATAAACGAAATAGTTGATGAGTAGTGATATCGCTGTTGCAAGTATCTTCTGATGTGCAATTATAGACTTGATATTGCGAGAAAATGTCGGCTTAGCGACGAGAATGAGAGTAGCGATGCGATGTGTTCGAACGTAATAATCCCTATTGTGAAGGGTTGAACAAGAGAAAATATATGTCGGTTTGGTGACGACAATGAAGAATTCGAACCATGATAAGAGAGGCGAGATCAGAAGTTTATCCTCTCATAAGTAGTAGTAATCGTGGTAGTCGACGTTGTACTAGAACAGAATCTGGAGTGCCGGTAGAAGAAGCCATGTGGTTTATATACCTTTGAAATTAGTGTGTTGTTGCCAATCTGATTCGATGAATCGATGTTATATCCTGATAACTCGACCTGAAGTGACGTCTCGTGACAAGGCGAGGAAATATCTGGCTTTGCCCAACTTTCTTGATGAAGGATTGCCACTCTAATGTAGTCAGCGAAGGAACTTGTATTTAACACGTTGAATCATAAGATGTCGAATAATTTCTTCTAGGTGTTTTTTTAAGTATATGGCAAAAGATTTGAATCAACCTATTGCATCAAGGAAAAATTTCCTTAGCTCGTCAACGATCAAGATAAATCACTCAACTTCATCAAAGAGAGTGTTCTTCATAGATAACTCACTTAGTAAATGATTCAATACAATGTCTAAAAAGATTCGACTCACTTGTTTAATGAGAACGTATCAAAAATGTCTGAACAACTTCCACACAGAAATCAAACGTGCTAATATTAACTGATTCGCACGGTCGTTACATGTCTTCCGTTTTGCGTGGATTGCTTCCCAGTTAGTTCTCAGTCTCCGGTTTTTGCCAAACGCTCGTTTGGCTGAAGTTATTCGAGAACTAGACACAAACACAAAAAACTAACTTAGCGGGATACAGTAATCATCATAAGTGGGCAGAACGATATACTTGGATGGTCAAAGCGTCTGAACATCTACAAAACTATAAACGGCCTCTCAGCCCATAAACAGTATTCTCTAGCCCGTTTCCACGTTTCACGGTTCCACAAATAAACCACGAAATTAACCTGACAAACATCTCCCTAAAACATCACCTAGCAGGCAGAAAACGTATTACACGTAAATCCAAAAAATCTATCGTTACATGCTGTGATTTCAACATAGATTATCTGAGTGCTTTCGATTACGCAAATTCACCCATTAATCGATTCAAGAATCTTATCGACTCCTTCAATGTTGTAGCTACGATATACGATACCACTCGCCTCTCCAGTTCATCTCAAAGATTACTAGATCAGATTATTGTCAACAATGAAATCTCATATTTCTCTGAAGTGTTCTGTGCCGGATACAGCGATCACCTTGCGCAAATGTTGACCATTAAATATTAACTCAAACCACATAAAAACATTTACAAGTGTTCTAAACAGTTAAACGACACAAACTTACCAATTTTTACAAATTATTTGCTTGAGGAACATTGGAAAGATAGGTACAATTACCAAAACACCGACGATAAATTCAACGTATTTATTTCATCATTCTTAAAATATTACAACTGTAGATTTCCAATAAAACGCAAATTAATTAACACAAAGAAATACAATAGATGGATCACTCAATTTTTTTCCCAAAAGAAACGCCGTTTATATTGTCCTTCAAACTATACGCATTAACCCAAATTCCATGATCATTTCCGTAAATATAAGATTATTCTCCGGAAAGTAGTCTATGCAGCTAAAGTTTTGGACAATGACAGGGTGATACTAAAATCGAACAACCAGACCAAAATCATGTGGAATATTGTTAAAAATTGCACGTCACCTGAAAATCGCGAAGAAAACATTTCCCTACTAAACGATGGCAAAATCGTATCAAACCCACTAGAAATCGCAAATTTGCTTAATTCTTATTTCTCAAAAGTGGGTAAAATAACTAATTCATTATCTCAAAACCAATGTTTTCCGAATATATCCACCTACGTGCCCCCTTCTATGTTCACTTCCGACACTAACGCCAGTGAAATCATGAAAACAAATTTGTTCATTTAAATCAGTGAAATCATGAAATCAGTTCATTTAAAAACAAATTTTTTTACAGGCATAGATGATATACGTGAATTTATTGTTAAATTTTCGTTCCACATTATATCAAATCCACTCAAACATTTTTAATAGTTCTTTATCGGAAGGAGTGTTTCCTAACATATTTAAGAGCGCTAAAGTGAAATCTTTATACAGGAAAGGAAACAAACACACTGTTGGTAATTATCGACCAATTTCTCCACTTTCTACTTTTTCAAAAAGTCTTGAAAAATTGTTCAATATGCGTCTTCTAGATTTTCTATCAAAAAATAACATTCTCTCTGACGAACAACACGGATTTCGGAAATCCTTTTCCTGATGTTACTATTTCTCTTGCCCATGGAGAAAATCCTCAGGGTTTTTTCTTGATTTATCTAAAGCATTCGATGTCATTGAACACGAAATTCTCCTTTCAAAATTACAATCTTTTGGCATTCGTGGACCTGCACATCAGTGGCTGACTTCCTGTTTAAAAGATAGATATCAACAGGTCGAAATATCATATACTAAAAATAATGTACTTCAGCATTGCCTTTCTGATACAAAGTCGCTAACTCGGGGAGTTCCCCAAGATTTAATGCTCTACCGTATCCTCTTTTAATGTATGTGAACGACATGTCGTCTTCCACATCAGATTGCAAAATGGTTCTTTTTTGCCGATGACACTAATCTACTATGTAAACTTGCCAATGCTCAAAAAGTTGTGTCTAACCTCTCGGTTTGGTTCGATGCAAATCGCCTCATTGTAAACACTGACAAAACAGTGTCTGTCATTTCACAATAGTGTCACTAAATCTTTACCCCAGGTTTCTCTTTCGTTAAACTGAACTCAATTAAACACTGTTACTTATACAAAGTTTTTAGGTCTTCATATTCAAGATAATCTCAAATGGAATTGTCACGTGGACAATCTTAATTGCAAATTAAGTAAATTGTGTTTCGCATTACGAATATTAGTTAACGTAGATAATCCACATAATTCCCGTTGCGTTTATTTTGCAAATGTTTACTTCCATTTACGATACGGAGTCATTTTCTGAGGTAATTCCGGGTAGAACTTCCAAACTTTCAAAATTCAAAAGAGGATTTTTCGGATAATTTGTAAATCTCACCCCCGAATCTCTTTTAATACTTTATTCAATGAATTAAATATTTTAACACTTCCCTGCATTTATATTTATTTAACTGTCGTGTTTGTTAAGATTGAATTACTGAAGCACCAATCTTGTTTCATACAAAACAGTTTTGTTCAGGAACACAATACTCGCAATAGGAATAATATTCATCGTCCGAGAGTGTCAATCGCGCTTTGCCAGAAAGAACTGAATCATTCGGGAACTGTTATATATAATTTCATGCTCAAAAATAAAATATATTATTAAATTGAATCTCTTCAAATTCTCGGTTAAAAGCTACTTTCTGCACCACTGCTTCTACACTGTAAAATAATTTGTTGACTTTAGTACAAGATAAATCCGTCTTGTACATTATAACGCCATTGTTGTAGTACTTTCAAAGTATCTGACAACAAATTCAAAACTATTTTCCTGCATGCTTGTATTATATCTTATAATTCTATAAATTTAGTTGTGTATGTACTCAACCCTGGCACAGTTGTGTACATTAAATCTGTAGCCCCATCATGGCTCGTGTTTTTCTCCGGTTTTTCTTGGGGTAGAGGCGGATTTGTTTATAAAGACACGCTAGGTTTTTGCCTAGAGACGGCATCAGTTGATATAGTTATTAGCGAATTTAGTGTTATTTAATAGTTACGAATTATCAACAATACTTTCCGAATGATTTTAAGCTTGATAATAATATCTTCTTGTGAAATGACTATTCTATGTTTTATTAAATACAATATTTGTTGGTGTTTGTTAATACTGTGAGATGTGTCAAACAATTTTTTATCATTCTGAGTATGTTGAAATGTTAAATCTGCCTCTGCCTTAGGGTCCGTGATTGGAATTGATAGGATGGTCCCTTGCTTGCTTCCGGAGATTAAATTAGTTTATTGTCCTCCACGTGGTCATACGCAGTTTGTAAGTGCTTTCTTGACAATAAAGTTTATTATTATTATTATTATGGTACTCAATAAGAGATACACGAGAAAACGTAGATATTGTTTGAAACTGTACTTTCATCTCTGTTAGAATCCAGTAGAATAACGCTATCATATATTAAACAGGAGACCAACTCACCACCAATATTGGTTCGACTTCCCCCTTCTTGATTCATGCAACCGGCGACGCTGGGCCTCCAACTGGTGGGAGTAGATCGCGTCGAGGGGATCCCCGCAGCGGCAGTGTTGGCCGACGCGCCAGTGCTCCATGCGCCGTAGTTGCTTTCGTGGCGACGGGCTTCTTTGGTAGTATATGCGTCGTGACCCATTCCCGCCCAAGACACTCCCGGATGAGCGCGCGAGTAGCCAGTGTCATGCGTTCCCATTGGTTGAGTTCCTAAGACATAAGTATGATGTATGCCAGGAAATGGTTCGACACTAATTTGAAAAAAGTGGAAAGGAAATTCTTCGTGATAATAATTAACAGGATATGACTATGCAAGATCAAAGGTTCAATATCATCACTCTTCCTTCTTTTTGCAAAATAATTCCTCAACTTTTGCTAACGTATGAATTAAGATTTAGACTATAGTCATAGAAAGAAAAGTGTTTGCTTTACAAATCCCGATCAAATGCATACGCCCCACGGAACCTCGATATATAAAAAAAACTAAAATATGTATTTTGGGAATGTTGGTACAAAAACTCTTAAAATTTGTAGCACTTAATTGATGTCAGTACGAATATTTATTTTCGAAATTAACTCATCGTCCATTTAAGTTCATGTTTCTCAACTGAGAAAAAGTTTCCTGAGTATATTATTCATTGTTTTCATTGCATCTTCTAAATATCATAGAGAACTCATTTCTCTCATTTTCATTCTAAATTATGATTCCAAATTTGCCTAACGCCCACGGTTATTTTTGTAAAAGAGTCCATAAATATCACACTAAGACGATAATGGACATCAGGAAACCCAATTATACTTTTCATTAGAGACGGTAAAAACAGAAAATAAGTTCGCCCATATGTTCCTTGTTTGTTCTTTTTGTTGATACTGAGAATTTTTTTGGTACCGGGAAAAGGATTATCGAGTTTATTTTAGGGAGCATAACCCATTAAATGTGGATCTCGTAATATGGCGAACTCTTCTTTTGTCTGCCTCTCGTTTCGGTTTGAAATAAGTAGCTTACAGTTGTACCTGAAAGATCGCTATCCAAGGCGGCGCGAGGTGGTCCATTGTTAGATGCTCCCATCGCTGCAGCCACACCCTGTGATCCCATAGCAGTCTGCGAGCCGTGGGATCCGGTGATGACACCCGCGGCCGGAATACTGTATCCTGCAGGCTGGAGATTGCAAAAGAGTTCAAATAAATCATTCAACCTCTCGATAGGAATATTTTAACGACATTTTGTTTAAATATTGAAAAAACCGTTAGGGGTTAACGAATTTCTTTAAATTGATATTAGGAAAACTAATTTAAGGCTACAGATATCTCTGATTCTAAGTTAAATGTCTGACCTAGAACGCTGAGAACTGTAGTTCTAATTTCATTGACAGTAGCTGGGTACCAACGTATTTGCTCATAAATTTTGTGATTAGAAAAGCAGAATGTGTCGTTTTGTTCAGAAAGAAATCCAAACCATTATGCAATATTATTATGTCATAGAAAATTTAATATTTCAAATATTAATATCAAGAAAAGAAGACATTAATAGCTGAGTTATGCCGATCGGTCATTATAGATTAATGACTGAAGAAATAAAATTTCCAATAGATTAATGATAAGTTTGTACATGTGATCCTCCAACACCTCCGCCCATGGTGGCACCGTGATGCCCGCCAACGTCCCCGTATGCCGCTGTGCCAGCACCAGGCGAGGCAGCCCCCATACCAGCGGTCGCTGCCATTCCTTGCAGCTGCGTAGCCATTGTGTGGCGGCTGCAGTTCCTGCTACTTAAAGGATACGAGGCTCAAGCACCTCGACGCTCAAGAGCTGCTTCGCTCTGAAATCGCCAGGAAACGAAAGAATTGTTACAACATGGTGATTGTTTTCAAGGCTATAGCATAGTCTAATATCAAACGCGACACTCGACATTCCACACTAATATCCTATGCTAAACTTGCAGATGATCCGCCAGCGAGTATCACTAACTCACCACAATGCTCTCTCAACACGATTATCTTCATCTACGACCTGCTTGATTACGCGTAGAGATACTCGTTCACCACTTGAAGGCGCCATTGTGCTGAGTTGCAAGTGTTGTTGCGACTGTATGATATAAGATTATGACTATAGTATGTAAATGGCTATATTAAACTCTTTTCAATTTGGTATGGTGGAAAAAGTCGACACGAAATCCATTAATTGATTCATTGCTGTTTCGGCACACACAATTCTCCCCAGTTGGGAAATAACGCTTGCCCTAAGTGAGGGTACCTGCTCCTAAGCACCTGTCAGCGAGGCTACGTTTGGCACCCTCTCACCCCCAAAATGCGGGCTGCGGTAGCTGGCCTTTGTTAGGCGAAACACCTTTCACCAGAAAGCGCACCATTCCTGCACCTTTCATTTAACAAAATTTGCACGCATTAGCATTGAACTTCTTTAACCCGCCGTAAGATAGTGCCAGTAGACGGGCGTCCCTTCACTCTTCAGTACCCTACCTGAGCTGCTACACACTCGCACGAGCCCTCAATCGTGCACTACTCGCCCACTCAGACGGACATACATGTTCGCTCGAGCAGCCACTCGACTTCAAAGTCGGTCTTTCCATTCTAAGTCTGATTACTTAGTTATTTTTATTTAATTTTCTATTCATTTTATTATAGAGCGAGTAACATCAAGTCGTATTGTTAAACTACATTTAAGAGCACCTTCACAAGTTGCCGCACGCGACCGAGATTTGCTCCCATTCTGCATTTCTATTCGTGTGCGCGTATGCTTCTCACCACTGTACTTCAATTCGCGCCTGCCAATTTAGCGTGTGCATCATTGTATTCCCATGCGAGTGCGTATCCCGGCACTTCAAGACATCGAGCTACAGACAGAAGACAACGCCAGCTGGACTCCTAAGATTGAGTATTACCATTTAAGTTCTTAACGTACTGTGTTTGGTGACAATCCACTTATTGAATATGTGAGGGTGTTCATGACTTGAACCAAGAACTGCTCCGCTATAAATGGTTACATATGTTCCTTTTGTTATCAGTTATTTCAAATTGACTTGAAACAAGAATTGCTCCGCAATAACTGGTTACATGTGTTCCCCTTGTTCTCAGTTAGCTCAATGGTTCTCTAAATGGTCTCGTCAGTGTAATCTAGAACAGAACACTTTTCTTTCTTAGTACGAGACAAATCCCCACTGATTGCATAAAATTCAGAAGGAAAATAGAATATAAAACATTACGGAGTGGCATGATCTTAAACACTTAATTAAATGCACCCGTAATAAAGAACCTTTCATTCTAATAATAAGTCATTTGGTTCTTGGATATTTATTTCACTGTATCAAACAGCACCTTTATGTAATAATGAAATACGTAATGTTGTGTTGATCAAATGCACTATTAATATAAGGATTTTCGTGCTAATCATAAGTCTTGTTGACTCTTGGATATTTATTTCATTTTATCAAGCAGTAATTCTATGTAATATTGAAATACACAAGTAGTCTGTGAGTTGATGGATAATGGTGTGCCAATTGTGTAATTATTTAGAAAGATTACTGATTTAGTTGTACTTAGATTTGTATTTCACCATTCTGCTTAATCCAATTTTGATTGCTCAATTGTTTCTTGTTTCTGTATTTTTTAGTTTAATAAGTCAAGAGTGAATTCAATGTTTATTTCATTTATCACATACAATGTTGTGACGAAATTCAATTCATTAAATTTATGAGGGTTATTTTTGGTCTTTTCCTTATTTTACATCCCTCAAATTGCTTCCTTGGAAGCTGGTCCTCCGTCTTCATAAATCTGTTGTGTTCCGTGGCATCCGCCAGATGATTTCCCTATCAATTCCTACGTCGCCCCGGAACAATTGGTATATATGATAAAAAAGAATGAAGTGTTTTGAGACATTCATTGACAAGTGGCGGATTTAGGTGACAACATTCCGTGTTCAAGCCCTCCTCTAAAAATTACTGAAAAAGTAAATTATGTTTCGTACTATGGCACAATATTTACATTGGGTTGTAAAATATACATTCTCGTAGAATCTTAAATTGCTTTAAAATTGAATTTTTCATACAAATTTCGAAATTTTCAATAACCCTAAATCTCCCAGAAATATGAATCTCCCCTCGCTAAAATAAAACTTGGATCCCTCATCGTCTTTGACAAAAAGAAGAGACTTGTAGCAAGTCAGCGCTTTGAGAATAACATCTTAGAATTCATACGCTGTATATTGAGATATATTATAAGTGATATTAAATTTATTGACGCATATTACTTGTGATAGGGCATTAATGGCAGCATATAGACGGATATATTTGGCAATGCCCAGAAAAGTACAGAAAATATTCTAAATTTGAGACAACGTGCGAGGTGGGTTGAATTAAGTGTGTTGGGGTGTAATACGGCATTACGTGAACAATGATTCTACTCATTTATTTATATACTTCTTTTGTAAAATAATGTATATTGTTTGTATAAATGTCTGTACCTCTTTGATTTTATTGTGTTATATTATTTTCTGTACCGCATATGTAAAGGGTACCCCTTGATTTTTCAAGGGAAACTCGTTTATCTAACAACAATAACAATAACCACATAAAAATCACTTCAATTTCAAACGCATAAAAATCCGTAACACAACATCAATTGCAGCATAAATAGCATCAATTGCAAAATTTTGTATTAGAACGAAAATCTTGTCATTCATGCATAGACTGAAAATAATAGAATATGCTGCACAGAATTAGTGGTCTCCTTCAGGAATACTCCCTCATTAGAGTAGCATTTGAAACGTACATGGAGTATTTTCTGTAATAAATTTACTTTCATTCTTATTCTTTTTGGTTTATGCCACACCATCAACGATAAAGATAAGTTTCTTTTCTTATAAAATTATGTTCAACGTACACTTGGTTTATCACCAACATGCACGAGAAGTAACATAACATATGATAAAATATATCTTTATTATTTTTTAGAAGTTGGAATCCTTTTTTAAAATTCATCTCATTTAGAAATCAATTGTATAAGCGTGCCTATCCTTGTATAATATCTAATGAAAGCTACCATTCACCACACTGAAGTATGAATTCTGGATTATACCCTTATAAGAGCTAATTATGAATTCTACACTCAGTAGTATGCAAAAAAAATGAAGTTACTAAAATTAAACTTGGACATTAGTTATACTATGGGATTTACACTTGTTTATAAACCTAATTTGTAATAGTAATGATAGTAATAAAGTTCCCTTAAGTTTAGTTTATTTCTGATTAAAATATTTCTTTTGCAATAATGTCTTAAAACAATATACATATTCTCCTCATTATACTGACAATATACATATTTAGTCAGTAAATTATTTTTTATTGGTTACTTCGAATATAAAATGTGATAAGTCAAATTACGTTTTAGAATTTTCGTGTGGTGACGATGCAACTCTTGAACGCTGCTTCCAGCAAATTTAACTGTGAGTAGACGACCACGAGTCGCGACAACTAACGAAATTGTTTGAGACAGTCCTCTAATTTTGTTCTCATAATAATATTTTATTATTCACTGACTATTAACTTCAAAGTCATATGTTAACATATCCAATCAAGATTGACAATTTCATATTGACATGTATCAAGTTAATAGTGACATGTCTTAGCATTCTATATTTCATTCTTTTTAATTGTTCTTAAATCTCTTGTTTTACAGGAAATAACTGTCACTTTATTTACATGTTTTATGATGATAATGTCTCAATTTATGTGTTTATTTATTACTGTGTTTCATAATGTACAAAACTTTTGTTTTCAACTGACTATACGTCACAATATTTTAACTAGACAATAAACCATTAGCTGTTTATTTCAAATTGAAATCACAGTTTATTATTAATCAATTTATTTGACGTTTAAGTTAGACGTTAATGTTGGTTAATTTTTATAATGTTGTATTTTGGCTAGGCATAGCTTATTCATAAATTAGCCCTTCTGATATTTTAATCATCAATAGTGTCCTCAATAACATGCCATGCCGGTCATATAGACGACATTATAAGTATGACCACGTGGAGGACAATAAACTAATTTACTCTCCGGAAGCAAATAACGGACAATCCCATCAATTCCTTTCAAAGACTCTAAGGCAGAGGCAGATTTAAAATTTCAGCACTCTCCTAAAACAAGAATAAAAATAGATCGGTACACATCATAATATTAATAGAATACCAACAAATGTGTATTAAAAAAAACATAAAAGTAATTTCAGAAGTATACGCTATTATCAAACTATAGATTAATCAGAAAACATTGTTTATAAATTTTAACTATTAAAATAACACTAAATTCAAGACTTATAATTTCAATGGACAATAGTTTAGAGGACCTGTATAAAAAATCCGCCTCTACCCGAAGGAAAACCGGAGAAAAACCCAGTCCAAGAAGGGATTTTGGAAAGTAATCTCCAAATATTAAACATAAATCTTCTTAGTGGACACGTTGCAGTGTGTTGTTAGTAAAATGTTCACTATGATAAAGCATATTTAATGTGTTTGTTACCTTCCAGGAGTCACTTATATCTTTTACGAAGTCACCAGAAATCATGGAGAAATTAAGTCAGCAGAAACTGAAAAAGGTAAATGAAGCTTGATACACAAGAACGATGCATTAGATTCTTACAGATCTAAATTGGGGATAATAAACATTTTTGGTTTCACAAAATGTCGAGAAAAGGTTTAACATAAATTACATTTTATAAACTTTTATAACATTAAGTTATCAATCACTACACGTACAAAACCGTAAGAATATATATTATTGTTCATATTCATCTTACTTATGAAGACTAAATATATATTAATTTGAAACTTGGCAGTTCTTAAATTTCTTAATTGATGAGATTTTCTTGCCGAATTAAAGAAAATACTTACGGTAATATCTCAAAAACTGCAGAGGGAATCGAAAATGTTTCACTTAAAAAAGTGACTGGAGGTCTTCAACAAAACTGCCAACTGAATTCTTATTAAATGTTTCGTTATTTTTTCATTTCAGTGTTGGTCAGATGATGAGTATTTCAATCTCGTAACCGAAATACGCTCTAGTAAGTGACGATATGCATTAGATAAATTAGTGGCGTATATTTGTCATCCTTAAATTGGTGGGAAATTGTGATCTTTATCGAATAACGCGACATTTATCATTTATGTAAACAATTAATGCACGGCCCTCTACGCTATACATTGACCTGAATATTGTATTTTTATTGTTTATTGCTATTCTATTTACATGGGAAAGGTAGTATAGTGAGAAGCAAAATCTGATTTTTTTAAAATTCAAATTTCGTTTGCGATAAAAGAATTTAAAAATTAGGAATGAAGAAAATGCCTTATTTATAAATAATGGCGCTTTATAATTCTTAATCACTAAGTTCGTACATCTAATTACGTGTGCGTACTTTATTTTTTTTCTTGGGACTTTAGGGCTTGCCAACGTCAAGGTCATTAGAGTCCTTTGCGATCTTTATAAATACATGCTAACTATAAAGTATCTTCTCACAAAAACTCCATTGACACGCTTTAAATGGTTTGTTTCCGCAGTAACGCGTAAAATTTTTCGTTACCACCGTTCTCAAGGTCTCGTCTTTATCTATATTTCCTATCTCGTCCGTGTGTATCCTCTCTGTCTATTTCTTGAAGGTCAACAAGACACAATTCTGTTGAACAACACATTTTCTAATCCAGTTTTCTGGTTTGTGCTTCCCAGTCAGCGAATTGTTTAGAATGAATCGTGCACTTAGTACACAGCGTGATTCACTATCTTTCTACGAGCTATGTGATAGTTTTTTGTCATTTTCTTGCGTTGAGTCTCATTCGTCCGGGAGCATTGATGTTCTGTGGCGAAAGTGAAACATTTTTGGGGGGTCCAATTTCATCTGAACTTCCATCCAACCTACTTCTGGTGTTGCTAAGATACCATTGCGGTCCTAGATTATTTTTCAGGATTGTCTGATATCAACTTTATTTTTATGGTACAGTCTTCAAAGAACCCTGAAAAAATAATTCAATTCGCTTTCATCTTCACCATCCAGAGCGATTTTGTTCATTTGTCTTAAGAACTTAATAAGAATATTTCTTGTCAATTTCTTGGGGCCACTGCTGAATAGGTTCCATTTCGCGAAATTCTCTCGTGGAGATTCACGAAATGGCGGTGTTCGACCGCACACCTGTGCGTTGTCTGACAGTGGCCAAGTGCAGACCGGAATTGAAATATAATTCCGATTCAGTGTTTGACCCTGAGGCGCCACCTCGTATCACACACGACGCCGTCTCGCACTCTCTGGTGCAACGTCATTTGGTGAGGTGTGCGACAGTGAAGCCTGCCCCACGACCCGAGTGCGCCATCCAAAGAGCGCATATGCTTGCTATGCTGCCACCGAAAGGTAAGACGTAACATAATTAATGACTCTTGACTAGATCTACGTAAAAAAATAAATATTTTCCAGGAAATACATGAAAATAAATAAATAATTAATAAAAGACTTACGACCTTATGATACACGAATAATAATATATATTTTATACTATTTTCTCGTGATTTTGGTCATGAGGTCGTAAGTTCTTAATTATTTATTTTGATTATATAATGGACGTTAATTGTAGTAGAATACAAGAAAATGTTTGGATGTCTTTCGTGTCAACATACATAGTAAAGATCTCTAAATAACCACTGCGTCATATTCACGGAATCACTGTTTTATGAAACAAGTATCTGAAACAACCTCAAGCTCTTCAACATCGTATGCATGGGCTCTAATGACCTCGATGTTGACGAGCCCTAAAGCCCCCCCCCCCAAAACAACAACAACAACAACAACAACAACATAGTATGCATACTAAATAATTAAAGGGTATTGTTTGTGGTTCTCTGAGAAACAAGATACCAGATGCAATGCAAGTGTTACTACAAATACCTATGTCAGTACAACGCTTGTGGTGGCAGAGTTCAAATTGGGTCAACCATTCAGCCAAACCATATAGAATCGCCAAAGATTGTTTAAAAAAATAATCTTTTGTATACAAACTTTTGTACCATCATACTTGATCAATTTTCAAAATGAAAATATCACTACAAAGATAATTTTGAGGATTGGACTTTGCGTCATCCCACTTTTCCGCAATTACAATTTCCTTTGTAATTTGCTTTGAAATACAAATTCATGTCTAAATATCACGAGTATCCCAGTAGCGCTGCTTGTAACGCGAGAGCCTAGGATGTCAAAAGACGGTACATAAATAAACAAAAACCTTATATTTTCACTATTTGAAAAGATAATACAATATGTAAAATTAATACGAATTATAGGACAAACTGTTAACCTGAAATACATCACGTAAATATTCGGGCTGACAATTGTGTCGGGTTGTTTAACTGAGGTATTTGGATTTTGTGAAACATTATACAGGAAGTTGATTGATTCATACTCTTAGTATTTTTCCTTCTTCAAGGTCGTGCAAATTATTTACACGAGATCAATTCACAATTAAATTGACTTTTCTAAGGGTGAATTATTTGTTTTGCAGAGACTATAACCAGCAAATAACGAGCAATACTCAATCTATTAAATTTAACTTTAACCAGCATCAGTTTCCAATTAAATAATAAAAAATAAAAAATTAATAATCGCGGAAAGAAATTTTTTGATAAAAAACACATATCAATATTTTAGGGCCGTTGGTTTTATGACAAGTGGCCTCGGAAGAACCACAGTCTTTCCCATCAGCAGTTTATATAACATCTCTCGATGGGAACATTCTATCAACTATAGATGAAACAAATATTATAGAAGTAGGTAATTAAGACCTGAATATTATAAAGGTTGAAGGAGAGTGCTTCTGTTTTGTGCAAACTGAGAAACTAATTCGATATCTTCAGGACAGGCTGCTTCTAGTTCGCTATCCTGGTTTTGCCGCATCGTATTGTAAGGAACTGATGCGACGTTTAGATCATCTTACTGTGGCCATTTTCAGAGCACTAATATGTTACAATCGGAAAGGGTTAGTCGTTCCTAAACTGCCGCGTCATCCTGAGAACTATTGCTAGAAATAAGAGATAAGTCAACCATGCAAAATTATCTCTGATTGCGATCCGCGGTCGGGGTCCGGTGAGTCTTGGCTTTCCGGGAATTGCAATGTCGAAGTGTGGAAAACCGGCATTTCGACTTCAGGGCAGTAATAAAAGGGTAGAAGGTTCCAGCTAGACGGTCGAAACGCCAGTTTTCCTCACTTCGACGTAGCAATTCCAGGAAAACCGAGACTCAAAAGTATCTCAGTTTCCTTCAGCGCGATCAGATACTATTACCGCCGGTATCGACAATAGTACCTTGGAGAAGACCACAGCTAGATGATCTAAACGTCGCATCTGTTCTTACACTACGACGCGGCGAACGAAACGTCTGTTAATCATACCATGACGCGGCAATTTCCGAATAGACAAGACATTCCTGTCTCCGGTCGCGTAAACATCAGCTCTCAATATTAAGACTCACTCGTTATAAGTGAATTGTGTGTGTGTTTTGCTTGCAGACCCACCACGTCGTTGCCCGCGCCCTGTAATGCACCTCCCAGCTGCTTTCTTCCACCCTGTGCAACGTTACCCTCCACTAGGAGATGCGTGTGGAACCGTGCGCCCAACTGCGCCTTGGTTCACGGACCCTCTGAAAAAACCATTGCCATATGGAGTGCACGCATGTAGAGTAGTGCCTCCTGCCCCCCTTGGGGCGTGCTTTTACAACGGATTACCTCATAGACCCACTGTCTGTCACTTCGTCCTCGATGTGGTAATTACACTGAGAGAACCAGTTTGGGTGTGAGATCGAAGTGCAGGGGAAGGAAAAGATTTCTCCAAACCTTTAGATGTGACATCCCAGCCTTATAGTATCGAACTCTGCAGTTGGGATGTCATATCAAAACGTTTGGGAAACTTCCATGGATTTTGAATGTCTCCTCCAGTTCTATGGTACTCACATCCTCGCGTAACATTATCTTAATGTGAAAATTATTAATCGGTTTAAAATCTTGTATTACGACGGGGAGTGGACTTAAGACAACACATACACGGTAGATCATGCGAAACATTTATCTTTTACTTTCATTAACGAGGCGTTGACATTTCACGGAAATTAACGGCGTTGTAAAAAGAATCGATTTATTTATTCTTTGGAATGCGTAGAATGTGTTTTATTGTATTATGCGTAGTATGCGTTGAATATGTGTTATCAACAGATATCGTACCAAGTTAAAAGGTTAATCCATTTTTAATGCCAAAACAGCATTATTCTGAGAAGTTCATCAAAATGTTTCGAGTCATTCTTAAAAAAAAATATAATTAATGATTTCATGCTTGATAAAATTGGATTGAATCATACATTATTCAGTTGGTGATAATTAAGTGTAATCCAAGGAATGTTTTACGGAGTTCTAAAAAAGTTTTAAAAAATTACACCTGTAAAGGCGTTTTAGCAAAATGAGCTGTAATGACAACAATGTCTCCAGCAAAACTAAACAATCAGTTAAGTAACTACAATCTAATTGCTCAACTTTTACATGTACAGAAGTGAAAAGAAAATTTCACCGTCAATTCAAGAAGATTAAAATTCGAACAGGTTTATCAAGCATTATTCATTTTTCCTTTTACAGATTCCATAGAAGTTCAAAAAAATATTCAGTCCGAAAGGTTACATCATTGTGAGTAACAATGACGTAGATTTCTGAAGGAATCATGAAATGATCGCAACTCCAAAGAATACTGATGATAATTAGAATAATGAAACATTTATAAAATACAATGTTTCTTTAAGTCATGGATACAAGAATCAAGGTAAGCTACAGACCCACAATATCTATAACGTAGTAGAATACCATACTAGAGCATCTTTATAATTTTTTGAATTTAATAAAAATACTTGGAAGGTTAGGGGGATTGATGCTCAAACCAACGATATTTCTTCAGATTCAACCATTATGACGCATTTTCATACCACGTTGTCGATATATTTTCCTGGATGATACGACTGCGCTAAGCAAATATGAAAACTCAATTCTTCACTGACTTGAATCCAATCATTTTTCCGTAATCATTTACAGAATTCAATCAAGAGTTAAAAAATCTTCCATGTAAATAAACTACTTTTACCAAGAAACAATAAATTATATTTGTCTCTGAGCTAATTTTGACAATATGTTAAATAGGTACTTAAATTTAAAAAATTCTCTTTCCATTTAATTTGTTAATATTTACCTCTCTTCACTTGCAGCTTACGTCTCAAATTTATATAAATATTCAGGACACAAAAAATAAGTTTGAGTTTACTAGTACGACGTTTGATCGTAATTAAATTGAATTTTAGTTATGTTTCAATAATATTATTCATTATATTATATTTGGTCTAATAGACCCAACTATATTAAAACTTTTGAAATATAGGGAAAAGGTAACCTAACAGAATATGCAAAATGGGGAACATGAATGATTATTTTCTACATTTCACCTCTTTATAATATTCATTCATCTTTATAATATATAACTTCTTTTCAATGGTTTTATGCGTTAAAAGTACTGGTTAATATTGCAATAAAATGTACGTGTATAATCTGAATATCCGCGATTTTCACCGTCTGTTTATTTTACATACCGAGTCATAATGTAAATAAATGAGTAAGTTTCTCCCATCTTTTATTTATCCAAGCACTTATCCTTCATGTAGAACTCACATATTTTGGAAATTTGATGTATTAAAACTGCAAGCTTACCACATTATTTTAATTATATCCGTTCCTTTTGAATGACTCATATTCCTCATTAGCATGTTTGACGCGGATTAGGACTTGAAAATACTTTTCCCTCATCGAAAGTAGAGACAATTAGAGTAGTACATCGCGTTGCATTCATACTTCCGAAAATTTAGCTGGCAGTCTGTAAAGGCCAAATACAGCCGCTGTCTTGCAAATTACAATCCATAAATTAATAGTAGCAGAACCCACCACTCGAGATTCGAGTGTCATTTTCTTCATTACTCACTATTACGTTTTTAATTATAAACATTTTTCAATCAGACTCGCTAGACTCTTGCCTAGGGACGGCGTCTATTGCAATTATAAATCTCGAATTTAGTGTTATTTAGTAGTTATGAACTATAAACAATACTTCCGAATAATTTATAGTTTGAATACTTCGTACTTCTGAAAGAACTGTTTGTGTTCGTTGGTATTATGTTAATTTTATGACACAACGAACTACTCCTTTGATCGGAATTGATGGGATGGTCCCTTGCTTGCTTCTGGAGTGTAAATTAGTTTATTGTCCTCCACGTGGTCACACGCAGTTTGTAACAATAAATTTAATTATGTATTTATTTATTTATAATCAATACAATTTTTAGAAATAAATAAAACAAAATCATTTTTTAATAATGGAAAACAAGAAATTAAACACGAAAAAACACCCCTCCCCCCAGGGGACATACATCTAGTACGTACGTGTTTGGCGAACACGGGGCCCCGAGCTGAGTCTGGCTTCCACTTACTTGTGCTATGCTCCTTCCTTTCTCTTTTCTGACCTTCCTTGGTCACCTCTTGTTCTTTTCGATCCCGACGCTATTAAGGCTAGGATATATTTCATTTTCCTCATTCTTCTCATTTTTTGTCCTACCCCTCATTTTTGTCCCCCCTTATTCTTTGCCCCCCCTCATGTTATGTGCCCCCCTCATTGTAGCCCCCCCCCTCCATTTGATGCATGTTGTGAGATATGTTTTGGTATGTTGTAGATCAGGAGGCTTTTTAGTGGGTAGGGTTGAATCATTCGACGAGTCCCACACGCGGGGAGTCATGTTGGCTCTCCCTAGTGCGTAAATGCATTTTCCCTACCTGTACAAGTTTTTCGGGCTCCAATGACCTTTGATGTCGACATGAGCCGTAAAGCACCCCCCCCCAAAAAAAACAACAACAACAAACAACAACGAAAAAACAACTTGAAGTAGCTCTTCACGAGAAAAAAATTAAAAGAAAATATTTACAAATTGTGCTGCAACTACCAGATAGAAAATCATGTGGAAATATCAGTTAGAAAAACTAGTAGATGAATCATAATAATCTAGGATCTCTATCAACAATGGTGACCGGGTAACCGGGCAACGGCGCCGCGCAGGGCGCCAATCCCCGGCCATTACTTCCTCTCGTCCACCAGTCCACCGCCCCAATTCCGCGACCCACCATGAGCCGTCCTTCGTTCGGGGCCCCACACTTTGAGCGTCGCGCTCCCGGCTGTAGCACCTTGGCGGCCGCAATATGCACAGCCGGAGGTGGTCTCGGCGATGGCTTCATGCTGGGCGGCGGATCGTCTCCGGGTAGGTGCACGTCACTCGTCCGTTTGGGTCGCAGCGATTTTCCTTCAAGGGGCAACTACTCTCATAAACGTGATCCACATCATAAGACTTCAGAGAAAAAGAGTTTTATATTTGACAAAAAAATTGTTTTGGAATTGTTTAATACAGGGTGAGTTACTAAAGACGAAATAAATATGTCGCTGTCATGCAGAAATATAAAGTCAACCACAATTTTCTTTATTTGTATTGGGGTATTTCACTATTGCATCAATACTGTGTATCAATCACAGTGATATGCTAGGTGACACTAAAAAACTGCCTCACGACTGGATGTTATATCAAATCATGTGACTGGGAGACGTCAGTGTGCGGTCGTAATACTTTTTAAATTAATATTTAGTACTTTTATTAATATTAAAGTGTATATCTTGCTGATAATATTCTGGAATAAACATGTTAGTAATTTCCATAATTCATAACTTTATAGAACAATACATTCATTGGAATGATAGTGTGATGAGAGTTAACCGTTATACCATCAGCACTATCAGATGAATAAGGCTATCTCAGTGTCCCAGTCACTGCCGGTGGTGCTAAGAATAACATGATACGTGGAAAAACATAAAGAAAAGGAATATAAATATTTTTCACAAAACTGAAACTTAGGGTTAATAGATAGTTAACTTCCATTACCTTCTAAACTTTTATAACAATGGGTAGAAAACATGAAGTACTGTAAGCTGCATTTTAATAAATTCTTCATCATTGGACTTATTTCATGGTGCAAAAGGGAAAAAGGAGGATTTAGTGATGTAATCCTACGATTGTAAAGATATATTACTGAATATAAATTTTTTTGTCTATAACAATATTGATATAAAGCCAAACACTGATCAATAAGTAATAAGTGGATCGGTATATGTAAGTCTATTCATTAACAAACATCGATATTTGCCTAGACTGTAGCAGGTGGGGACCCCCGCTTGGCTTTCAAACCGCACCACCATGGTCATCTGGTCCCGAAATGACGTCAGCCAATCGCCCACCACCATCAACTACGCCACTTCCTATGTTACCCGAAGAGCGTCTGTGGCTCTTCGAATTCCCCCCGCCTCCTCCACCTCCCCAACATACTCCACCTCGCCATGACGTGTATTACTTCCCTCCTCATGAACATTATTGTCCACCCCCTCCCCAACCTTCGGCACCGTCGCATGGAGGACCCTGTATTTATCACCCGCCCCCGCCGCCGTCAACGTGAGTATCACAGTCAAATGTGAGTTGTCTAACATGAGAAACATACTCTCAATTGCTTTTATTTTCTAGTAAATTTGAAAACCTCTCCTCAGGTTGCATTTTTGGTATCGATTATTCCCAGCGGTCACCAGTATTATTTCCACAAGAGAAGACGACTGACTGATCTGCACCTTGTAGGATTGTCATATCACGCATTCGTAAGACGTGCGGATTCCAATGTTTGCGTATCGGAAGGGAATTTGAACAAGCATGTCTCGCAGACGTTGGTCAATGTTATGAATATCTATATCATATCGAGTATCTTCATGGAGGCACGACGAAGAGATTAAATTGTAAACTATCCCATTTATCTGTAGAACATGAATATTTCGTGGAGTCCGTATACAATCTTACATCAGAATTTCTATTCTGTTGAAATATCATTACAGAGTTGTTACTGATATAGTCAATAGTAAAGATTCAATTGTTGTCTACACCAGCCATTATACGTAAAGAGGAGCACTTTTTCTAACACAATAATTTCAGTCTTATTTCTTTTGTTATATAATTTTATGATTGCAATGTAATGCTCTCCGATATCATTTCAGTGTTTAGAGATATTAAGAGTAAGGTACATTGAGTGTCCCGAGAAAGAAATGTTTTGGTGTTTCTGGAGAATTATCTTACGGTAATATACCAGCGGATCGCAGTATCATTGTGAATAACGTATGCGATGTATATCACGTTTCATTTACACTGAGTCCGCACTTCTAATAGACATTGTTAGTGTCCTAATTGCTACAATATTGTGACAGATACGGGGATTATTTAATATGCGTGAGAGAAAACACATTTGAAACCAAGTCTTGAAAATTACTCATCTTCTCATATTTCTTTCGGGCAGTACGTGAAATACTCATCTTTAAGTTGCTGAGAGAATTTTCATTTTAATATATTACAGAAATTTGACGTCAATTACTCTAAAATTTCTGATCTTGTAAGTTCAAGGTACCATCCCATGGTATCAATATATGTTTTCAGAAAATATTTTCGGAACAAGTTTCGTTTTATAATCGACTCCTGTAATTCTGCTTTAGTTGGGATTTGTACAAATCTGAAATGTCTCGAGGAATATATGGTGAAAAGCATAGATATGTGAACATTTAGAATTACATTCACTTTCTTCATGCTGTCACAGATGGTGGTCTAGCAACGAGTATGGTGATGGTGACATCCTCTTTCAACTACAACCCCCTCGTGATCCCATGCCTCCACCGCCCCCTCCACCCCCACCGCCACCACACCTTCTCCCAGCACCTCCATGGGGATCGGCGTGGACGTGGAGTGCTAGTGGCATGGTGCAGGAGCCCTACGAAAGCATGCCCATCTCTGCCATGGAAGACTCGGATGCTGATGATGACATGATGTATCGAGTGGAACGTGATGCTCCGTCAGCACCACCACAACCGTCAGCACCGCCATCACAAAGAAATAAGCCCCCGCCACAGTCAGCAATTGGTGAGCGAGACGCTGCGTGTAGCAGCAGACGTCGCTCTACCAGAGGTAGGTCACCACTACTCCCTAGAACCACCCCAATCACCACTATTACTTAGAAAAACCAACGTGTCATAAGTGCGTCTGGGGTTGTCCAGCTACACCTCGAGATGGTTCAAACCAGTTTAACATAAAAAATTAATAATTTAGAACGAAATTTGGTCCTCAATGTTTCATGAATGAATGGAGAAACAAAAATTTTGCTTAAAAGAATGTTTTCTCCATCTGATGTGATTCTGTTTTGAGCCTCGGTTATTTACGTAGCAAAGCATGTCATGTGCATATAGGTGGTTTGACATCATCTCCTACGAATGATTCGTTGGGATTCCCTGACGAGCCTCCAACTCGTGATTCTGGTCCAGCGCCTCCTTCCGCTGACCCATGGACCTTGAGACCGAGAGCGGAGAGACCAGAAGAAGACGATGGACAATCACGATCACAGGTACGCAAAGTATCTGTACTTTAAATATTTTTTTTGAAGAACAGGGAAAATTATATTTAAAAAATGAATTGGAAGCTCAATGAAGATGATTGCATTTGTGGGAAATGAAAAGAGAACGAAAATCATTTATTATGAGATGGTGTACGGTATGAAACTGAAAAAGCGAAACATGTACAGGAGTTGCGAATATATGATGAATGTATGAGACAAGGGAATGTTGATTTGGAATGGGACAGTATATGGCAAGCATGAACGATATGTGCACGAGATTGTTACGTTACATAATTTTTATGAAGATTGTAGATGATCAGGGATTGATATTTTTATAACATATAGAATTCTGTAATAACTTTTTTGTAGACAGAGTGATCATAATGTAAGCAAATCTTTATAAATTACTATTCATAATACTTCCTGAATTATACAGAGTCAAAATTTGGTATATTTGTCACTCACAATACGTAATTTTTCTGTTATTATTGATATTTAATTGGCAACTACATCTCTAGGTATCACTGCCATTTAGAGTTAAACTATTTGATGTCCAAACTCAACATTCGTTCTCACAGGAATATTTTTATGGGATATATTTTACAAGAATTTGTAATAGTTATATTCTCGATGTCTATCAACTCTCCTCCTCAGATCTTTCATCAAGATCATAGGGTTAGGAAGAAGAGCAGGACTTTATGGTCCTAATCTAAACACGTTACAAGTTATCAAATCAATAAATGTTTATGATCTTACCTCAGACACCGATTAACATCACTACCCTGTTTCGTGGCTGTGATGACAAAACGTCTGACTTCATGGCTGCGAGGTGTACATGCAGTGGTGATATGAGATGCGGTGGTGACACTACAGCCAGTAGCATACGTGGAAACTCGGGTGGAGACCCAGGAGCAAGGATGACCAACATTACAGGAGTCGCTGGTGCTGGCGGTAAGTAGGTGTAATTCCCTTTGAGTGATGCTGATGAACGTCTAGTAGTTCATTATTAAATACACTTCGCGCCAAAGTTAGCGGTGCACTACATTCATCGCTCCATAGCACCTGTTTTAAAATTTTGAGAGAGAAGGCTCCGATGTATTATCAAGGCATTTCCTTATTGGGAGGATTCAGTGACGCCCCTTTCGCGCTGAAACACTCATACAGTGTGAAATGGTGAAAATATTGAGAAAAACAAGCAGTAAAATCACACTTCAAGATGTTGAAGAGATGCAGGGACTATGATGAAACATGTGCGCACATTTTAATGCGGTAGGGTCGCATATTTGAAGAAGTACTGCGACAAAAGCGAGGATTCGAGAGAATGGCACATGGTTGCATATGACAGTGAAGTCCGGATGCTTTCGGGAGTTCCCGCCTCACTTCGTGTGAGTGCCCTCTGACTGGATCTGTGTCCTGAATTACGGGTACATCCAGTCTCGTAGAAATCCCGCCCTGTGCGGAGACATTAAAACGATAAGGTTGTCTGATGGATGCATACATAACCTAATGGTAAAAAAGACTCTTTACGTTTTACGTCAATCGCAGTAAGGTTGTGTGCTTCTTACAGCGTAGAAGTCACATTGCTACCACTATCCGTTCTTGATAAAAATATTTGAAGTAAAGGGTGCTAGATGTCACTTTACTCAATTTTTTAATTAAAAAAAAGGAAAACTGTTGAAGCGATCAGCTGTAACATTTGTGTGAGAATACACCAAACAATTCTTCATCCAGTTCACGTAAAACCTTTTTTACGGTGACTCAGCGAAGTGATGGGGGTATGGATGTGGAGAACCTCTCAATAACGCGAGTTAAGTTTTGTATACAAATGTACTGTTTGGTAATGACACCAAATGTAATACCTTAGATTGCGAATGGATCGATTTAAATGTCAGAAACGAACCATTGTCCAAAATGGGTGAAATGTGAAAGGGTGTGTCTTGCAATGAGTGTCTCACATTGGTAAAAAAAATCACGTAAACCATGTTCCTTGGAAAAGCACACACTGTCCTCAGGAAGTTGGGGGATATACGATGGGTCTTCAGATGCGGATGATTTTTAATCTCAGCTTCTAGAGCGAACATTATTGAGTCTGAATACGCAACGCTAGCTCTCCTCAACATATGGAAGTGTGATATTTTTGCTTGATTTTCTCGAAATCATCACACTTCGACACTGTATGAGTGTCTCAGCGCGAAACGGGTGGCACACAAACCTCGCAAAACGGGAATGTCTTGATAATACATGGGATCTTCCTCTCCAAATTTCGCAATGATTCATTTTAAAACATTGGTGTCATAGAGGATGAATATGCTGCACCGCTAATTTTGGCGTTCAGTGTATCAATTTTATCTATTAAAACGTACTATATTCTAACGATATTAAATTGATACGGTTTATTTTGTCGAATTTCAGTGTTGTTAAGTATGATCTTTGCATCGAGCAACATACACTGTCGGCTTGCCAAAAATTTTTGTATTGACGTCAAAATGTTCTAAATTTTGTTTTACATGCCAACAAACTACTTACGTGACCGTAAAGATCGATCATTTTAAGGGACAATTTTAGTTATGATGTTTCCGCTAATTTTTATAATTAAGGAGTACATAAAATAATAAAAATAATAATAATAATAATAACAATAATAATAATGAAAATGCCAATATAACTCAGAAAGAAGTAGAAAAACTGAGCAAATATAAAGATCTACAAATAAAAATCCAGAGAATTACAACAGTTGTGGGAGCCCTCGAAACCATAAATAAATTGAGCTTTGAACATCTAGATAATATCCAAGAATCCATTAACAATATGAAGTGTAGAAACCCGCTTTCCTGGGAACGGCACACAATTTAATAAGCAATATTCAAGACTCCAATATTACGGAAAATTTTCCAGTTCTAAGCTGCGAGGGATAAGTAAGTTATACCGATGTAAATAGGGTCTTCTGTGTGGACAACAGCAAGGAAGTATATTTCGTCGTTTGGGAACTACATTTTAGAGATTGTGTAAGATAGTTCCTTTATTGTATAAAGGACCCTAAACTGTGCTTTTGTTCATGAATATTCCAATTTTTGTACAACGTTAGGCTAGTTAAATTTTTAGTGACTGTACCTTTTGAAGTACGAAACCTTCACAAAAAATGTTAATTTTATGCGTCTGTGTTGGGGAAATCGTAGAAAGTAGGAAAAAATTTTATATGTTGTAGAGAAATTTGAATGCACAAATATGGGAGAAAGTTAGTGATGAAAGAAATGTTTATTCCGCCATGTCATCGCAGAGGGTTGTACCGCACGACCGACGGACTGTCTCCCCGCCGCTGGCGCCACTACCACCGCCACCACCACAACCCTCACTACAGCAGCAAGTGCTCTCACATCTTCCGTCGCATCTAGCCCCTCCCCTTCATTACCACCCTCCACCGCCGCCACCACCTCATCAGCACCCGCTTCATCATCCACCCTCGCAGGGTCAGCTAGCCTCCCTCGGAAGATGACTCTGTCACATGGTCTCGGGTTCCGCTCAGTCCCTGCGGAACAGGCGCGGGCCAAGGCACGATTATGTATGAGGGCACTGTGACCAATGAATAGTCACCTTGGACTATTCGTTCTCGACGTGACGTTACGAATCATTGTCCGGATCATAAAACTTCATGCAATCGGTTGCAAAAACATTTCGCGACGCTGAGATGGTTATAGCAGAACACTTAATATGATATAACCACAATTATACTAAGAGGACAAGAAATTATTATTTCAGTACAAAACCACCAAGGTTTGGGTATCACCAATCTCATTTCAATCCAATGATCACATTTTATCAACGCGTGTCTTGTGAAGCAACATATGATAAATGAGTTGTATTACAAGAAATGAGTTATCTTCTGTTCTCAGAGCAAGCAAGTCAACAGAAATTCCCGTGTGCTCGAAAATTTGAGTCATCCTTCAACTTAAGGCGGACTACTTAGGGCGGTTTTTTTGCTATAAAAATTCGTAGTTGTATATTTTAGATAGATTTTTGATAATAAATTTTTGTTATTAACATTTAAGTACTTCTTCCAAATCTCAAAATTTTTACTGAATTATTTAAGAAACATGAAAGGATAAAAGAAAAAACTTACCTATGTTAGTCTGCGTATTCTTATTTCAAGATCCTTTTCAATTTTCTTGTGATGGTGGATGTTTAAAATAAAAAAATGCAATTCTTCAAAGATGTGAAATAAAAATAGTCACTCGTATAACAAGAAAATAGTTTATATCAAACCTGAGAAAATTTAAAATCCATATTTTGTTTCTTAAGATCATTAAGTACCCTTGAAGATCCAATAAAATTATTCTATTGCTCTATTCTTTATATTTATCGCAACCCTTTCCATTCTAAGAAAACTTGTTTGTGAATTATTATTTCTTAGTATGCTGATCTTAGATTTAGTGATTCCCCTTTCAATATGCGGTTAGTACATCACAATTGAGGGCTAAAATAAAAATCCAAGAATGAGTTCTTGTTTTCTCTTACAAATCATCCAGCCTTTTTCCCATGTCCATATAGTACGTTATAGATATATAGCCCATATAGTACGTTAGAGAATCTCATCTATCAGACTACAAAGTCAATGTGACTCCTAACCAAATCATCCATTCTCGTGTGCTGACACCAATTAATGTTCATGGTTTTAAAAATGTTTCAGTCCCCCCTTCCATTGAAGTCAACTACATTTTGTGCTGACATACTAATGTACAAAATTAACTGTCGAGCCAATTTTAGAAATTTAGTAAATATTTTTAAATTATATTAATATTTTTACAAACACGCCAAATGATACTGAAAAAGAAGCAAATATTCTACTGGACAAGTGTCTACAATATAGCAGTGAGTCCATTTGATAATGATCCTGATTACACTGTTACTGAGTAGGAGTGAAATTCAAAAAAAAAAATTGTAGCATAATTTTAACCAACTTAACAATGCTTAACTGTAATTAGTCGATAGAAAATTTTTGAATGTTGGTTGTAGTTGTCTTATATATCACCCCCGGAATAGATTAATCATCAATTCCTTAATAGAACTGGTTATTTTTCTTAATGTCATATTCTTTGGTGATCACTTGCCTATCATCGTGCCGGAAGTTGTGTAATAGCGTTTGAATGATTTCTATCAGCAGTCTAGTCTCTGGTAGCTCAGAGGCTAGTACGCTTGCTAACTACAAATTCACCCCGGGTTCAATGCCCGGTGAGGACAGATCACCCCCCAGGGGACTTACATCGAGTAAGTACGTGTTTGGCGAACACGAGGCCCCGAGCTGAGTCTGGCATTACTTCCACTTACTTGTGTAATGCTCCTTCCTTTCTCTTTTCTGATCTCTCTTGGTCACCTCTTGTTCTTTTCGATCCCGACGCCATTAGAGCTAGGGTATCTTTCATTTTCCTACCTCGCCCCAGGGGACTAACATCTAGTAAGTACGTGTTTGGCGAACACGGGGCCCCGAGCTGAGTCTGGCATTGCTTCCACTTACTTGTGCCATGCTCCTTCCTTTCTCTTTTCTGACCNAATGTTTTTAGTAAAGTGAGATATGTTGGGATTTCAGTTTTGAGTTGTAGTTCAGGAGGGTTTTTAGTGGGTATGGCTGAGTCATTCGGCGAGTCCCACACGCGGGGAGAGTCATATTGGCTCTCCCTAGTGCGTAACTGCATTTTCCCTACCTGTACAAGTTTTAAGGGCTCTAATGACCTTTGATGTTGACGAGCCCTAAAGCCCCACAAAAAAAAAAAAGGACAGATCATTTTTGTAGTTTTTACTCCAATGTCCCAGTTCATATATCTGTGGCTATTGAAAAACGAACACTCCTCCTTCTATCCACCTCCTATCACTAACTCTTCCTATTACAAACGGCTCCTAGTAACACCTCCATGTGGACCGTTTGTTAGTAAACCCAGCTATCAGGTCCACCTACTAACAATAGTCCTACCACCCCACGTAGATAAGCTTCAATATCACGCTACATTTCGATTTACAAATACTGCTATGAAAGAAAAGCTATCTACGAATTGAAGTAAAAACGCAAATATTAATACTACGAACCTGACACATTCAACATTCACCATCCGAATATCTTATATTTTATACCATATATAAATCAGACCTCTTCTAATTCCCACATCCCCTGTTTCTCAATCAGAACACTTTTCCCATGAATTACGAACACCTTGTCCACCCGTAAACACAAACCAGTACCTTTCCCCACACATCACCGACCAAGCGAAGAAAATTGGAGTATATCCAATCAACGTGAAACTTTGAGAGAACAAATGGCGAGCGTCCTTCGTTTTAATCTTGACCTCAACAAGACGTTACGAGCCTGAGGCGTCGGGAAGACGCCAGCGCCGCCGCCGTCGCTATTTGTCGTAGCTCGCCCGTGCGTCACCCACGCGCTCGTGGAGGCCAGTCTCAAGGGAAGAACAGCCGCAGGGCGACGCGGGGGATGAGGGGTGCACTGGACCTCGTCCGATTACTCGTCCTCCCCGGCGGCTCATAGCTCCTCGCTTCGGGACGGCCGATGTCTTCCGGCGCGCGCGTATTCCACAATCGAAGCCTTAGTCCCATTCTTTCTGTTCGTGGCTCCAATAGAGAGGTTCGCTGTCGCCCCAGTGGACTGCGGGGGCTTTTGACCGCTGCGGTGGACGATGTGATGTCGCAAGGCGTTTCCAGTGATTACGAGATCAATATCACGATCCAGTAGTGTTCTGTTATACATCATTTATACTCATAATTGTTTATCAAACCCTAGAAAAATAATCATATTTTAATCAATCCTGGTCCGGGTTTTTCTCCGGTTTTCCTTCCGGTAGAGTCGAATTTTATAGACAGGTTCTCTAGGCTCTTGCGTGGGAGCAGCGGTCTATTGTGTTTATTGTCCTCCACTGGTCACACACTTTGTACTCCTATTTTAACAATAAATTTATAATTATTATGATTATTTCCTTTTCTCTCATTCTATTATTACACTATTTCTACGTATCTCTGTCGGAAAATTTTCCTATGATTATGCTATCCTCTGAAACCAGAGAGTAATGTTGCTGCTTTTCAATCTACTTTCTTTAAAACTTGTGATTACTACTTTACGCATTTTTTTCCTAAAACAAACATCTAATGAGAATTTTTTAAATAATGAGCTTGATACGAAATTTTAATAGTAAATGATATAAGAAGAAGTAAAGAAAAATCAAAAAAGACATAAACGTCATCCAGATTTTTAAATCTTCATATCCTAGACTATTTATAAAAGGAAATTGTTTAATCTTTTTGTCTCGCATGTCTGTTATCCTAAACCCTAAATTACTATTGAAGATTGTCTCAGCTAACCTGAACAACATGGTAAAACTCCTTTTAATGATGATTTGGGATAGTGTGCTGGAACTTCACTGAAATGGGTGCATTTTAACTTCATGTGATTAGAATTGTTGCAAAAATTGTCATTTTTTACTTGATGAGTATTAAGATATGTTGAAATGATTTTTGGACTTTGAGATCAGTGTTTGTTCTTTGAACATTTCAGCTTCATCTAAATAATTACATACTTAAAGTAGTTTGCTAAAGTGTATTGCTACTGAAGCAAAAAGTTCCAATTGTATTAGTTTTGATTAATTAATGTTGAGTAAATTAATCGTTAAACTATTAGAGTTCGGTTATTTTCTTCCAGATTTAAAGTTTTTAATCTGTTAACACGGGAACATCATTAATCTGCATATCGTTATTTTTTATATAATTATAATAAATGAAGTGTAACATTACTAGAAATATTATTTGTTGATTTTTAACTTCCTTAACAATGTATTTTAAGAAGCATAAGTGAACTTGAGAATAAGAAACTAAATTCTTTTACAGAGGTGCTCCAATGGATTGACTTTGAAATATAGACACGAGAGTCTGAGGTCGCTTCCAAAGACGTGTTTTCTCCCTTGACATCCACACCAAAAGTCCCCTTACCTTACCTGGCCCCTTGGTGCTCCAATCCCGTGACAGCAGCCGCCCACCTCCATCCTCCGGCGAGGACCTCATATTTCGTGGATCCTCGCATCTTCGGCTGCAGCATCCTGCTTCTCCAGCCGGAATGAAGGTCCAAGCGCCGCGTATTTCACATTACGCTCTCCTATTGGCTTCTGGCTCCAGACACCTGCTTCCGTCCTCGCACCCCTTCGCACTTTCGCTTCCAGCACCCCATTTCATCCCCTTCCATCCACCAATTCCCGTCGCCCAGTATCCACCATAATGCGGCCATCCCTCAGTGTTTTGGAAACGGCTAATGATTTATACAAGTAGCGGGGCGAGTGAAGTCTTAGTGGTCATAGCGGGCAACGCTACGCTTATGTCTCTTGAGATCCCTTGAGGTGGGATTGCGTAGGTCTCCCGGGACGAAAGGTATTCATGGCGGCGCGTCGGCTGGAGCACAAAGTTAATTGAACTCTGGTGTTCGCGCACGACGCGTGTATCTTTGCTACATCTACGGCCTTATCGCTACGAAAAGACGGGGTTATGGTCACTGGGGAATAAGTGAAACAGTGGCACGGATGGAACGTGTATCATCTGTCGATGGTCACTGTTCGTTCATCTTTCGAAGACGAAAATTTAATAATTATATAAATTGGAATTAATTATAAACATCCTTCATACTAGGAATTTACGGATGTATTCATTGGTTAGCTTTTTCCTATTTTGTGAAATATTGATTTCTGTTAACTTTATTTTATTTTTGTATGTTACTATGAGTTTTCTTGGTGTTTTCTCGGTATACAAACAATATCACTCTTCTCCAGAATAAATATATCTTTGTTGACGGTCACATTTCTAATGTAACGAGACTCTGTACTATGTATTGATAAAACTAACATCATAATTCTTCTAAAAAGTTTGAGAAAAACTTTGTTTGCTTTCCTCTGTTAAATGCTGGTAAATGTGATTTCACTCTTTGTTTTGCAAGCGCCTATCAATTGTCTTTCTCTTTCTGCGAATTAGTCTGGCTTGATACACAAATAAGTAGGCTAATCTTTTTAGAGGATTTTGAAACTCCATAATTGCAATATACTCAAGAACATCGGAAGAGTGTTCAATAGAGCATTTCTTATTAACAAAAAGACTTGATACATTAGTGGCAGTACACAGGGACATGACTGAAGAATCGCCAGGGATATTTTTATGAACATTCGACGATTGAGTTTAATTTGAGTTTTGGAGCAAATAATATTTAAAAAAATAATACATCGTTTAATTGTGAGATGATAATTATTGTATGGTACAAAACAAGTCTTTGAATACTATCTCATTTTTGGCCAATGTAAGTATGATGAAGAAAAAGTGATATTTACAATACTTTTAGGACATATAGCGATATGATTTGATAAAATACTTGAAAGTAAACCAAGAAACATCCGTGGGGTCACTCTGAGGTGAGAAAGCATTGTATCAAAGGTCGTGGAAAATTCTTTCCCTTGTCACGTTCGTATTCTCTACAGAATAAAACCACTCCAAATACGGGTTATGGACTTTCACAACGTTTTCTGAAATACGAACACACTGGGTGGTCAGAAGCTGCCAGATTGGAATAGATCGCCTTTACCTTGGGCACCCAGCTACACCTCACGAGGGACACACAAAGAAGTTCTCGCACTCTCCCAATAGGCACGTGGTGAGCCACTGTCGCGTTGCGCTTACAGTCCTCTTTTGTTCTCAGAATACTACCCGCAATACTTTCATTTCCAAGAACAAAATGGAACCCAAGTTCATATCAGAACAGATCAATGACCTTGGAAAATTAAATTGGTGAGTAAATGACGTGAGAATGAAAATTTGATCAATAATAATGATTTAAGCGATGTACCTCAAGTGAATGAACGTGGATTTAACGTAATCTTCAAAAAGAATGAAAGATAAGATTTGAGGTATAACAAAATTACACTAAAAATAGAGATAAATTATAATCTTAACCAACATATTCTTGTCAAAAGAAATACTTGGCGGGAAAATGTATAATTTTTCAACAGTTCATTTATTCGTACTCTGGGAGCGAATATTTTGATGTGTTCTCGTATGTTCCTGAAGAGTTAAGTAATAACGCTTTCTCCACAGTCCAACGCTACTTCAACCATTTGCTTGGAATAAATGTTCATTTAAATAAAAACGTAGGGAGAGGACTTCTCTTCGGTTGAAGTGGCCGCCGCACCGTGAGTCTCTACGAAGAGGGCGCTCTCCTGCGGAGGGAACGGGAAGATAACGAGCGTAGGGGGTAAGAGGTTTCTCTTTCGTGAGAATGCGTCCTCTGTGGCTCGCGTGGACAACTTTTTAAGCCTCGTTCATTACCAAGATGATATAGAGAAAACGCAAAGTTAGCGTGTGCCTGCTTTGCTCGCTCGCGTTGCGGCGAAAACGCGGTCCCCCGCCGCTACCGCCACCAAATCACCGTTACAGTGCCGCCACCACTTTTGGCGAGAATCCTCTCTCTTTGCCACGCTCCTTTTTTCCTCTGAAGAAACATCACTTTCACGATTTTGGTCATGTATATCTCTTGTGTGTGTGTGATCAACTCTCTTGCCACGTAAAGAACTTTATAGCATCTAAAGGTACAACCACTCTAAACCGATCAGTAATGACAATCTGCGAGGGCAGAGCCAATGCGGACGTAACAGTTGCCTCGTGTCTTGCTGATTCGTTCCTGGCGGAAAACACGAAAGGATTCCGTCCGGCATAAGTGGAAACCATTGTTGATCGGTTTATAGAGGGACCTACGTCTCTCGTCACCCACTTTTACATTTCTCTGTGATTACCCACAGTGCCACCTTCTTCCCTGTTCTATTTTATTCAGTCTTGTTACTATTGCCACCCATCACCAAGTCTTCGTGATCACCTTCCTGTCACAGACACCTCATCCCAATCGTCGTACCACCTCATTCAACCCCCCCAATCGCCATCCCATTTCCTAGCGCCGCCACCGCTGTCTTGTGTCGCCGTGAGGAACGTAAGTGGGCGCCGCGCCGCACCGGCGGGATATCTACGGCTGCCCGCCAGTCCAATGAGAGTAAGAGCTTTGGAGTTGCGCGAGAGGCCTCGGGCGTCCAGCAACTTCTTCCTCATTGGCTGGCTCGCAAACCGCTTCTCAGTGGATTGCGGTGCTCTCTCGATGATTTGCTTGGATTGTGATTTCGTGGCTCTGAAGGTGCACTTTCTTTTAAGAAGTTGCTCCTCCCATTGCTTCATGGAATGTGAAGATAACTTCACAGAAAAAAATGTGGATAGAAAATGAGATGGCATTACTCGAGTGCATTAAGAAATCTCCCATGAGATCAATTTGATTTTTTTCAAATTAACAAGTAACCACTGGATCAAAAGTTTTTCTTCCTCATCCTCTACACAATATCTTATCATTGTTTTGTATATCCCTAGATCCATCTGCCAAATCATCCTTTTCTTTTTTCAGCAGCATAAAATATAAATAGGCAACACGTCATGTCCCTTATGTTTCTCAAACAGCTTTTGCTTCACATATTAAGTGGCGGCTTCCTATTTTTATTTTCAAATATTTGTCACTGAACATTTATTTTAACCGATTACAACTTATATAAAATAGAAAAATGTATTGCCCGCATGTAAGGCAAGTATATTCGATCTAAGACACGTACATTACTGATTTCCAGCAACTCTGTTTGAAACTGCTTGAAATGTTTGCCTAGGTAATGTAAGACATGTTGTCACGCAATATCTGCTGTATGTGGTACCAATAATTAGCTTTATAATTTGAATGACATGATATTTTTTTCATAGGTATAGAAGTCATGAAATGATTTCATAAAAAATGCAACTTGAAACGTGTAGTAACTGTACTAATTACTTCGAGTAGTATGAAGAATGTTTTTAAAAAAATTACTCACCGTAAATATGAAACATATTATTCCTCCATCATTAAAGTATCGACAGCACAAGCTTGAAAATTCGAACGAAGTTGCAATTTCAAAATATTTCATTGACTCTCTTGTGGTTGTCAACGGAACCAGATTTCAGACGGACAGACTGGGGTGTGATTTTTGTAGTTACTCATTGAATACTAATTATAAACACACTCACGTATTTTAATAGAAATTTTCTTTTAAGATTTCTCATCGTTGATGCAGAAATTTTATATCCAAAACAAATAACACCTATTAAACACCCAGAAGAGCTTATCTTCAATGAAAAATCCTCATTCTCTCATATTCATGCCTTGACTACAATTAATAGCCTGTAATCATATTCCTCCCAGAATATATTATGCCACTTTCATCGTAACTTAAACTCATTACTGTAGCTCATAAATCGCCCCATCGTGCGCTATGCTCATGATGCATCAAGGTAGCGTCACCCTTCCAACATACTTCATCGGCGTTTCGCAATAAAGGTCCTGCTGCGACACCCCCATCTTGTCTGGCGCGCCATTTTGAGACACAAATAATATACTGCATTAAGGATGATGTGTACTTAATACTTGGCGTATCCCTCTCATCAACGGCCTGGCAAACGATTCATCAGTTGATGAGAAAATGAACAACTAACTTCAATTTTCGGGAAACACTATGATTAAATCCACATTTATAAATGGCATTGTGTGCTCTCAAAATTTGATAAATCATCATTTCAAAGTGCGAATTCGTAGATACTAAGTTTATCTCAACTTCTACAGAAGATTGAGGAGGGAATTAAGTATTTTTATGAAATTATTTGAAGCATTATATTACTAACGCATATTATGCGTGTTTTCAAACGCGGTTGAACACATTTCTATTCCAGTTATACACTAAAAAACTTGTTAGCACATAATAATACAAAGAAGTATAGAAATAATCATCAAATTCAAATGCTACTTATGATAATATTTCTATCAAAGGATATTAAATGAATACATCCCTATCAAAAATGAATACATCCCTATCANTTATTTGAAGCATTATATTACTAACGCATATTATGCGTGTTTTCAAACGCGGTTGAACACATTTCTATTCCAGTTATACACTAAAAAAACTTGTTAGCACATAATAATACAAAGAAGTATAGAAATAATCATCAAATTCAAATGCTACTTAAGATAATATTTCTATCAAAGGATATTAAATTACTTGACTTCATATTTTTCTATTTGTGATAAAATACTCTTATTGAATTACAGATACATGTATGAGTCTGTAATAAAATGAATACATTACAAAAAATATTGTGTTTCAAATAGAGTATAAAGACAGATCCGTAGAAAAGTATAAGTTAGATCGACGTTCATGCCAATCACGCGATTTTAGTATTTGAAGTTTGCTTATAACACATTTGTTGATAATTTGAGTCACTACTTCACAGAATTAGTGATTAGTTTGTAATAGTTCCTTACTACTGCCAACTATTCATAAATGACATTCTTCTATAGAGAAATGATTCTTTTAGTGAATAGTACGTCAATATTTTTGTTCATTTTGAGACTGGAAAGGATGTGGGAAATTGTAAACAATGAAGGAATAACACAACAAGATAGCTGAAACGTCGGTTTTCTTTACCTCGACGAGGTAATTCGCGGACAGCCAAGATACATGTGACACTGGCCGCGGAAACCTACGTTCTCGAAAGGATCATTTGTCAAACATTTTTTGTCTTGTACTTTTTATTTCATCACCATTTAATGTACAGGGGTAGGATAATGATAGTTCGGTAGGATAAAAATCATTCTCCTTTTAATGAAAATTGATAAGTGTACGTGTCATCATTTTGGTACTACTGTTTTATGTATTCGACTTCTAAGTTTTAAATAAATTTTAAAAAACATTAAGAGATTTTTTTAATTTTCTTTTTTCTTTTATATTTATGTGAGTATGTAGAATACGTGGGGTCAAAACCTACGTGAAGAATAAATTACTCAACATGACTGACACTATTTGTACAGTACAATTGGACTAAAAAATATCTAGATTTTTTCAGGATCATGTTCAGGGCATTAGTAAAAGAGTTTCCATCTTGACTTGAGTTTTTATTGTATAGGTGAAGCCGCTGGTATCGTTTGTTTCCTTCCGTGGTAACTTCTGGTTACTTGCAATCAACACCAAATAATAATCGTAAAATTGTCCATTTTCATCGACAAATTGGATATGTTTTGCACAAAATTTTCGTCTGATACGCCCATCACTCGTGTTGCTAGTTATAGTGTGTCACAGGTGGAGGTAATACGCGAAATAACCTACTAAATATTTCCCTTAATTCTATTGTTACAATCACAGAAAATATTGAGATGAGACTAAACGTCATGATTTCATATAATATTTTTTTAAATAAATGTTTGTGGTGGATACAGTTTTTTAAATTTTCAAATTTACTACAAGTGGACGAACAAAAAATTGTCAAACATGGATAAAAGTTAAGAAACATGTGCTTTCCATCAGACACATTCATTTCGAGATATCAATCTAGATATTACTATAAATGTCCAATGAGATTACTATATATGTCCAATGAGTACTTCTCCAAAATATACTCGTTGACCCAGTAGCCTTCGGCACTTACCGTTGTTGTTTTGGAAACCTCAACCTCCAGTGCTGACGACTCTACAAACTCGCGGCGGTGGCGGCAGTGGCGGCGGAGGTTCGCACCTCTGTTTTCTGCGTCGACGATATATTTCCGTGCGTGCCCACCGCGAGTCCTCACCCCCACCACTCTCCATCGTGCCAGCTACCCGTCGCCGCTACCACCACCTTCTCTCGGGAAACATGGGTTTTGTGGAGATAATTGCCACAGAGCTACTATTACCGCGTTGCTTATATAACTATTTTGTGAAGTGTAATAATAAGAGTTGTATTATAGTAAGATGGACGACACCCTCCAGTACGTAAGTCAACGGGTGCAAAGTCTGGAGTCTTGCAGAGCCGAGTCGCGGCGGCGGTGGAGGGCACGCCCGCAGAGCGAGAACTGTGGAGGTCGGGGGTCTCCGTCGCAGTCGGAACCGCCTCCATCGCCACCCGCGGGCGTCTTCCTTCGCTGATTTATACACCGTATTTCTACGTCTCTTTGCCTTCGTCGCGGAGCAAGAGGGGTGGTGGTGGTGGACGGGGACAAAAGCCGCCGCCCGCCGGGGGCGCCATGTATCAGCGGAATAAGTCGCGAGAACGCGGCGACGACGCTCGGGCGCGTGTCCCCAGAGACCGCAACATACATCGCGCGCCCTCCCTTCGCGACAAGGAACGGCAATTAGAGGCTCACCAACTCTACACGACTCATTAAAATATCAAGCAGGTGATTTACTTCCAATACGCAGGACGTGGTAAGTGCGAGAGCGCGCCTCGACGCGTTAATGGGGGTATGTTTCCGACGCCTCGACCCGAGGTGGTGTCGACGTTCGAGTCACCGCGCGGCGTCGCGACGCCGAAGCCACTGTCGTACACGCGAACGACGCAGAGGTCGGGTTTGGTGCAGGTAATTGTTGGCGATGGCATCGTTTATCACGACTTATTTTCCTTTCTTTCTTGGCATTAAATATGTTACTGATATTGGAATTATTATGGCATTGCAGTGGATAATGGTAAACGACACTGATAAAGATATACCAATTGGTATTAAGAGATATAGTTTCTTTTGAGTCTTTGGTGTAAGGTTCTCTGTAAGAATCTCGGAAAGGAAGGAGTTTTTCTTGTTGACGGCAACTGTAAATTATCACAGATTGTACTTAAGCATTAAAATTCATCATTTGTGGAATAGCGTAAACAACCTTCTACGTGATACTTTCCTTAAAACAAATGTACTAACTGAAAGTCAAATGCTTAAAAAGTCATTAAGAAACATAATTTGTGGATGAAAGTTGGGACGAGGTTAGAAATTACGAGTTGACATAAGTTGGTGATAGTTGGAGTTCGTGGCTTTTGGATTACTGATGTTTGTCGGTGATAAGGTATGATGTTGGTGATAGCGGGGGTAGTAAAGGAAGAGAGATGGTTAACGAAGTAGGGACATTAGCAGATGTGGGCAAAGCGCACCCAGTGTTTCTTGGGGCAAGCCATCAGACACATTTACGACTCCACAACAAATGTATGAGTCTAATGAATCATACACGTTTTTAATAAAGGCCTGTATTCTATCTCTGAAATAATTACATACATTATGTTTCGCAATTACAATTCAGATGTTATCGTTGTTAAAAAGAATTACGATTTGAGAGAGGATAATAACAAAAATGTTAAGCTCCAATAATGAAACTTGAAATAAACTGGAGAAGTATGCATTTTTAAGATAGTATTGGTTACACAAATCGAATTCCGTTTTTGTGAAATGCTTTTAGGAATTTCAAGATAATACTACACGTGAACATCAAACTCTGTACACTCCTTTTTAATTTTTTCAATGATTTATCGTTTGATGTCATCTGGTATTTAATTGTTGGGAATTTTACAAATTTTGGTTTGGACATTAGCAGTAATAATAGTAAAGTTGAGTTAAAAATATTCCAAAACAATTTATTTTATTACTTGCGTACTTCACCAATCAGTATAATTAAATAAGCATCTCACTTAATGATACTTTTCTATTCCCGTACTCGCAATCTGGCTGGGATGAAATCCCAAAGAGTTTTTTGGGATGAAATAGAGTCGAGCGAGCTAAGTTTTTAGTGAAACCTCTCCGAGCTAAGTGGTTCGATTAAGGAAAAGAAAATGAAAAATGATTACGAAGGTACAAGTTTTTATATCAAATACGTTTTTGGATATCGCTGAGCCGGGTCAATTGTTACATGAATATGGTCAGTCGTGGTTGATGATGGAGCATTTCAGTGAAATACAGAATGGGATTTTACTGTAAAGACAACACACACAAAATGATAAATTCTTCTTGAAGCATTTGGGCTTATTAAAAACTATCCCTGAGATGAAATGATACTGATAATCTTGATTATATCTAGACTCTGTTCCTTGTAAAATGTGTCCAGAGATTAAACCAAAGTAGAATTGGGCTCGTTATCGTGATTTACAGTTGACCGAAGCGAATACATATATGCAACTCATGCCATACACGTTACGCACTATTAATTACTCATACGTTTATGCTACCTAAATTCATTTTTGTGGCATATTATCGATGGACAAGTAAGGTCGTAATTCACGACAATGTTAAGATAACTCCAAAATATTTTCCCACAGGTTCATGCTTACATACATGTTCTTGTATTAGTGTATTTAACTCGTTTTTCTATTATACCTTATTTTATGAAAATTTGAAAGCATCCAATATGAATAATATTCACAACATTTGTATGTCATTTCATTCTTATGCTATGAATACTCAAACACCAGAAGTATAATGTTCCTGAACCTGGGGCTAGTCCTCATATTGTAATTGCTTTGGTTCGGAGTACACATGACCCAATCATATGGAAGAGAGTGATCATATTTTCTTCAGAGTTTGTGCGATGTGAAAACTCCATTCTTAGGCTTTCCAGATAATGTTCGTGTATTATATATTGAATATATGTGTGTTAGTGTTTACGAGAGGAAGGGAGGAAAATGTATTGAACAAATCACCTTGAAAGGGCCACACATAATTATGCTGTCATCGCTCATTTAGAAGCTGCGTCTCCGAAAGCTTTTAAACTTTCCTCTCTCGTTGAGTTATTTAGCACGCAAGAAACGCGTGCTCCGTTCTCGCGTCATGTCATTTGAACTCGCCCGTTAAAAGTGTACTTACGATACCAGGCGGACGAGACGTAGGTGAGGGAAAACGAAAGCGCTTTGTTTATTGCCTTTTTTTCTTAACGCTCAGGGTTTTGCATTTTCAGAACTGAAATGCATTCTCACTTGCCATTTCTGTCCCTCACTAAAAGAGTATTCTTCTTCTATAATATAGTTCATATAGGTTCATATTTACTTTAGTATACTACATTTTGTTGAGATGTGGATGAATGTTTTTTTTACAATATTTTATGTTGAAAATGTGAAACACATTGCTCAGTGAAAGGTGAACCGTTGATGTAGCGGTAAACATTTATGCGAATAGTACAGGAGATCCGTGTTTTCTTCACATCGTGGTATTTCGTTTAATGTACCTAGTGTCTCTACAGTCTCAACATCTCTCCTTCTCAATTCCTTCATCCAAGAAATGATTATAGCAGGTCTCAAGGTCTCAACCTCACAAAAATATTATTATTACATGATAAATCTTCATCTGAGCAATTGTTGAAACGTAATGCTATGATTTGTTCACCAAACGTCAAAACGGGTGGACAAGAATTCATTCCTGCATTCGGCCAGGGTACGTGAACATTTAAGCAAGAGTTATTGTCACATATTCCAGCCCAGATTTGTCTAGTTCCATACGATCCCAACGAAACTCCAACAAAAACACGCTCTTCTCAATTACACGTTTGTATAGTTCTATTACTTAGAGTGAGTTCCTTAGGATATTTTCTCACAAAAACAATTTCCGGTAGAGATCAAAATATTTTACGACGAAAAAGCGAGTCTCATTTCCAGGGGATCATTTTTGTACCTTTTGTAACACACAGACAGAAACGAGAATAGGTAACCATGTAATGAACCAAATCTGAGTGAAGCGTGATCGTCCAGACAGTTTAATTACTAGCTATCGTGAAAATCTTGCAGTGTACTAGCATTTAATACGTGGCCAGAGCCTCACTTTGTTAACCTAACCATTTAACAAGTGTTTAATATTCATACCGTGCAGAGCTTGTTGCACATCGCAATTTTATTAATACCAATACACGTCAGAAATACAAGAAAATTGTTCAGACATTTTAAAAATATCATTCCATTAAACAAGTGAACAATCTGTGGACTCTATACTCTTTGTGCATGTTGAGTGACATCTCTCGATTGTTGAGCTTCCATGAACAATTTCTTCAAATCTCATAGGCCCATTCAAATTTTACGCCTTTGAGTTAAAAAAAATGAGGATGAAATGGTTGGACATAGTATGACTGGCTTAATCAATCACAGAATCGTTTCTTAATCTTACTGGAATCCACGAGGTTGCACCCGCCAAAACAATACAATAACTTGATATCCACACCATCGACTCAGATATACAATCGATACGGTCAACCTGTGACGTCACGACGTCATGCTATCGATCGCGCTGTCGGCAACAAGCAACCAACAAACAAGCCAGGGACGAGCGACCTTTCTCACTTGCTGTCAGTCAACATTCCAAATCATATCATCATTTTCTTATCTAGCGCCATGTCACAACGTCTACGGTCAGATATCCTAACCGCGCCTTACATCACCGGCCCACCAGGATACCGTGACCGTAACAACATGTAACCGGCCCACGAGACAACTCACGGTCAAATCTCTCCACACGCCGCAGCATAGTTGGCCGGGAACTGCACTCCAGCCGTTCAACTCAAAACCATCACCTCGACATCGACCCAACGCGATCCGAGCTGAATCTTTGAAGGAACGGATCGTCTCACCTCATCACAGTGTATCACCGGAATTTCAGCTTTGTATTATTTCATTATTTTCAACTTTCATGTTTCATGTCATTAAATTGCTTGTTGGCAATGCAGGGTTTAAACGCACATCATCTACCTTCCTTATGTTCTGTAATTTGCCTGTAAATTCATGGTCCTTCGAACCCGAACCTCATCCTATATGTACAAGTGATTTCAACTAAAATTGCCTGTACAGAAATCATCTCGAGTTTGTCCCATAAAATGTGGTGGTATTTATTGGAAATAACGATCCATTGTTGTCAATACCTTGAAGATGTCCAAGATTGAAGCCTGGTAGGGGGTAAACTACCGGGGGTAAACTAAACAGCGAGTAAATTCAGTCGATGAGATAAAATAAAATGGCAAACAAAATAACACAAATATACAACGCAAAATCAACGAAGTTCCTTCACATAAGAAATAGCTTGAAATGAGGAACACAACGAAAACGTATTTGCAAAAGAAATATTTTATTAACATTTGATACGTTGAATACAACAATGTTGCAGCATTTGTGTTAGTTTGAAGCAAAACAGATAGTTATGATGAAAGATGCAAATGTAATCCCTTGCACAACACAACATGTTCGTTCGGTTCGATTACCTAGAAGTGACGTCAGCAAGGCATGGACCGCACTAAACGTCTCAATGTGTCTGTAGGAATTTTTACCCATATCTGCCGCAGATAATCCTGTTATTGTATATTGTGGGGACGACGCTGGGCCATCATTCTCCTAAGAATCCTCCAAATCTAAATAATTAAGAGCGAAATACCACTCACTCACACGCACAGACTAAACACAAAATCTCAGAAACTACGAAGTCTATAAACTTGAAAAATGGCAGGTATATTCCTTTTAGAGAGTAGATATCCGCTACCATTGGTTCTCACAATTTTCTTTAAAGTGTAGCATTAAGTTATTTATAAGTGGTTGCCTTTGTTGAAAAGCACATAACTTGACAAGATAAATCCGATATTAGATTCATAACCGTACTCTTCGGTGCCGTTGAGATGGATTAGAGCGTCTGTGGTGCTTTGTAAGTTCACAATGAGTTTACATTGCAGATAATATACCCCTATCATCCCTAAGGTATGGGTGGCAGTAAAGGACAGGTAAACATAATAAAAAACGACCGATATTGGCGTTGAAGAAATCATTTTTGGGACCGTTGTAGTGAAGTGACACCCTCATTGCCAGATCATGCCATATAGGAAATAAACACCTTTTGTGTGGGGGGTAAGAAGGAATTTTTTATTTATGGCGACAAGAAATATTCATATCGGAAATAAATGCTAGAACTGGATTATTTTCATAATTTTAGGTTGATAAAGATATGTCATTGTTACTTTGTAAGCAAACATGCATATCATAGATGGCGCCACGTTCGTGGCGCCCTATGAATAATTTGGAAAATGATTAGTATTAATTATGGAAACGAATAGAG